>JASAMY010002950.1:0-70236 GCA_030248085.1 Paralinhomoeus sp. GSCO2_6
TCCTCAACTACGAAGTCGCTGTCGTCGTCTGGCAGAATTCGAAGGACTGAGAGTGTGGAGTTGGTCGCATTGGCCACTTCGATAAGTTCGTCTTCGTCGTACGGCCTGGTCGTTTCTCTTGGCAAATTTTCGAACCATTCGCTAGCCGCAGCCTTTGCTCTCCGCTCTGCCTCGTATCGAAGCTTATCACGGTTCTTGTGCTTGCCCTCCACCTGCTCTTTGTGTCGGTAGATGCAGTGGAAGATGGTCTCTTCAGCCGGGATTTTGGATTTGTCCTTCTGTTTAAGAAAGGACACAGCGTACTTCGATCTTGCATTGAGTAGTGCTTAAACAACAGGTTATGCTGAAGAGGTTCACTAGAAAATACCTAAGCTCACTTGTCGGAACGTTGAAGTCTAGTTGCTCCTTTTCTCGCTGCTTGCGCTCCATGTAAGCAACGAGACCCTCTTCAAAGTTGGATTCGACAACCCTCGCTTGATACTTCTCTTGGGCGGACACTTGAGGAAGTGGTCTGAATCATGTTGAAACTCATAAACATCGATGCAGTGACACTCGCGCTCGCACCTCCTGCCATCACGACGTTCTCTGCAGTCGACAGCGTGCTTCATTGCCTCTGACGGGTTGCCGATGCTCGTCTGGCAAAACTTGCAGCCGTTTGTCGTGTCGGAAGCAATCATGAGAGTGCTGCAAAGACAATGCATGGTCAATGTTCAGTGCATGTAAACTCCATGCATACTAGTCATCTTGCTCCGTTGGGGTGTATGATTCGCCACCGAAGATGAGCTCTTCAGCTTCATCTTGGTCCAGCAGGTCCTCATCGCTAGCGGCATCCTCCAGTAGTTGCTCTTCATCGCTGGCAGCATCCACCACGATCGACTCCTCATCACTATCGTTGATATACGCAGCCGGCATTCTGAATGACTATACAAGATTCGCTCTACTGGACGCTGCTCAATCATTCTTTACAAACTTTCTAATGACAAATGTTCCTGTTTACATGCAATAAAAAATCTCACTCAATTTGCCCTGCTTGTATTGCAACTTTCGTTTTCGCTTTCACCTCACTGTGTTTGCTGTGTCGTGCGCAAATTGAAGACGTGTAGCGAGCGGGTTGGCAACTGATAAGAGACGGGACTCATGACTTGCGCAACGCCCACAAAAGTCGCATGACAGTGTACGCGTTTGAACTTGGTAGCTGATAAGAGCGTGTAGCACCGTGTGACAGCGCTTACATCTTTGTAACATACATACGAGCACTGCACAATGTTTCCGATTCAACTCGATCTGATTGACAACGCGACATATGCCGAACAAATGGAGGCAGTGTTGAGATCGGGCAACTTCTCTGACTTCACCATAATTGCACTCAAGTGGCAGAGAGGTCAGCCTGCCCCGCGAGTGGTGCTCAGAGACGGCGTGCTCGGTCCTGAGGAGTGCAGTAGCATCAATGCTGGCCAACTCGACGAGTACATGCTCACAATCGACAACTGTGGGCGGAGGGTGACGAGTGCCAGTGACGGCAGTGAACGAATCCCTCACCAAGAGGAGGAAGTTAATTTCAATCAACTGTTTGACATGGGCATGACGCTCTACTCTGAACGTGGACAACTCGTCGGCCAGCGGTTCTGTGTCCACAAGGTCTGTGATCAGTTACAGTCAATGCAGTATTCATCGTAGTGACGTTTAGTCCGTTCTTCACATACGAAGCTCAATGCTCGCGGCGGCCATCAATCAATCGGACACGTCAATATGCCTGCTCTTTGACTGCGACCCGGAGGTCCTACATACCGGAGCATACATACATTCAACCTTACTAACACTTTTAGGAAATCGAACAAATGCTGCACTACATATACACCAACAAAGTGCCAATGCTCCCGCCTCCACGTCTATTCGCTCTAGCAGACTTCTTTGGATTGACTCAACTGAAAATGGAGGCACTCACGGTAACAAATTTGTTCTTTGTGTTTTATCCCGATTGCTTTTTTTGTTTAGAAGTTGGCGATAAACAAGGACACAGTTGTGGGTATTTTACAATGCGCGTTCGATCAGCCATTCACCTTGCTTCAAGAGATCGAATCTTCAACAATCAACTGCATTTGCACAGAGTTCACCAGCAGCGACTATCAGGTACAGCTACAGGCACGTGATCAAAATCGTACATCAATTTTTAGACTGCTTCTTGGCAACAACTCATGGCACATCCTCAATTCCCAAACTTCTCAACAAAGTTAAACATGGAATTCTCCAGGCGATCTAGCTGCTCAACACTGTCACGATCAGGTCCACAACCAGCAAAGAAGCGCCAGCTACGTTTATGATATTCAGATCGACTTGTCCGATCCGCCCTCAATCCGTCTCGATGGCGGCAACGACCTGCAATGGGTCTTGTGTTTAGTGATTAGTATACACAGAAATTGTGTCTAATCACGCCATGCATCAGACACATGCGCAAGCACGTGAACATTTTACCCAGACAGCGTGGATCATACCCAAATAACACTACACAATCACACTGATCACTTTTCGCCTTACACAGATCACGCGCAATCACACTGATCACTTTTCGCCTCACACAGATCACGCGCAATCACACTGATCACTTTTCGACTCACACAGATCACGCGCAATCACACTGATCACTTTTCGACTCACACAGATCACGCGCAATCACACTGATCACTTTTCGACTCACACAGATCACGCGCAATCACACTGATCACTTATCGACTCACACAGATCACGCGCAATCACTCTGATCACTTCACTCTGATCACATTATAATTAAATAGAATTAAATTAAACTTGAGTAAAATTAAACAAAATTAAATAAATTAAATAAAATATTAAAATTTCCCGCGGTTGGGTTCAAATTTGCGCGATACAGTAACCCACCACAGAAACCAACTTTTCCCGCGGTTTGGTTTAAATTTGCGCGTTACCGTAACCTACAGTAACCCGCCAAAACACGCAAATCCCAAAACACGCAAAATGGCGCAAATTTAAAAATTCCCCGAAGTCGTCCCACTGTACACTACTGTATCTCGGTAGCTCCAATCGCAAAACGGGAAAATACTTTGTGCGCAGAGCTTAGAGGTACACGTGTGCAAAATGTTGGCACACAAAATGGCTTTGAATCTATGCCAAATGGAAATGCTGCGCACAAAACGCATCACAATAGCTCTATGAAAAGCCTAAAAATAAAATTAATACATATACCACTGCAAAGATCTTGCCTTGGGCAATCTTTTCACCATACATTTCATTATGATGGGACCTACAGGCCTAAAGATATAAAATTGGTGCCCTCAGAATTTCGCAAAAACGCACGATTCGATTTGCCTGATTTTTGGAGTGTGACATGAGCCAAGTAAGGTCCACTGATCCTGAAGTTTTTGCGAAGCTAGGTCACACCAGTAAAAGTTGATTTTTGGTGTGGCTTGCAAGTGTGGGATGAGTGGTTTCTGATTTGCAAATATAGGTCAGTGCAGATCTACAGCTGGGCAACACGTTTATATATGATGTGCTTAATTAATTCTCCAGCACCACAGAAAGTTTGCCAAAAAAACCTCCAGTCCACGATGGTTCGACATGGACAAATTGGAGAGTATTGTGGTATGTCAGTTATGCATGTGGTGTGTGGACCATATCGCCAGCACTCCCAATATGACCAGGCTGACACCAGAGACGTGCCCATCTATTGGCTTTAGTTTGATGTATAATGGTACTTTTTGGTCAAAAATGGGTATAAATCCCTTGGCAAATCCCTTGGAAACTCTGGGGGGGGTGTTGTTGGCTGGATGTTGGAACAATAGTGGTGAAGGGTACCCCCCCCCCCCCACTCCCCCAGTTACAGGTATGGGCCAAGCCGTAAGCCGAGAATCACGCATGTGGGTTTGCGGGGTCCGTCCACCGCTTGTTGAACGCCAATTTTGGTTGCGTAGGTGCAAAGCAAAACGTGCAAAGTGAAAGCTAATGTAAAAGCACAGCTACATATTGTGCATCATTATAACGATTAGGCCATCACTGTTGGGTTTTCGGGAAAAGCTGGTACATCGTTTGTACCTCCTACTACTAGTACCACTTTGACGATTCTAATGGTCATCACCGGTTGCACAGGACCCGACTGTCGGCTGAGGCGGATGCGTTCGACTTCCAGTTTCTGCATCTGGAGGAACCTCTCGACTGGGTCGAAGAACAGCGCATGGCCACTATCGATAAAGGAGCCCAGCGTCACCACCGGCTCGCGCTCTACGTCGGCGGAGCTGAACTCTACACGACGCTTGCGCCGCGAGTCCATCTGCTCCGAGCGCTCGTCGGCAGGCGGCCGCCGCTGACGCGTCTGCTCCTTTGGAAGTTGGCCTGTCAGGTGGGCTACGACGCCTTCGCGGCCGTCGCCGCCCTCTCGGCCACTCTCGAAACCTTGGCCGTCGACTGCATGGACTGTGGCTCTCCCGACGAGTGGCGATACCCAGACATGTGCCTGCCGCGACTGGAGAACCTGTATGTGAACTGTTGGACCTGCGGGTGCGACGGCCCGACGCAGTGCCGCTGGATCGCCGCGCTGGCGCCCAATCTCGTCCGTCTCCTCGTCTTCCTGAACCTTTGCGACTACCAGATCTGTGCAGTGGGCCAGCTGTTGACGCGCCTGCCGCGGCTCGTCTTTCTCGGCGCCACCCTGGGCGCCGATGATTGGGCGTTGATTCCCAGCGACTGGCCAGTGACCAGACAGACGCTGACTGTGGTCCATGGGAAGGACTCCGACGGCGTCAGCATTGCGGACGGAGTCCGACCCGGCCCCAACGTGAGAAAGCCAATCGGTCAACAAGCTGAAGCCGAGCTGTTCGCAGTGCTGGCGAGGCACTTTTTTCTATAACAAAGACCCTCACATTAGCCCCCTGTGGGCTAATTTGACTTATGGTGGTCCGTTTTGGTCAAAAATGGACATAGGTAAGTAGTGCCTAAACAGTGTTACTTAAGGCTGATTCATAATTAACGGTCTTCCCATCGGTCTCGGTCTCGGTCTCGGTCTTCCCATGCTAAACAGCCAAGACCGATGCGAAGACCGAGACCGAGACCGAGACCGACGATGTTGGGAACTTTGAACATTTGCTCCGGTCTTCATCGGTCTTCATTGAACTCGTGTTGAACGCGCGCGCTACCGTAGTCACGCTTTACTATAGCCGTCACCCTCAAAGAATTTGTCGGTATTCGCATAAGGGTGAAGCGACTAGGAAATTAGCCGAAATTGAAAACAAGGAAGAGTTTACGATGCGTCGTATTCAACAGGTGGAGGCGGCGCCGTCTCCTTGGATAATTGACGACTGCTCTTATACCAAAAATCCAAAAAAACGGCGGCGGCATGGCTGCACGTCTCTAAAGACACGGCGGCGGGAAAATCTGCGCCGCCATTGCATACGTCAAGGTGGACGGGCACGACGGCATTGTCCTAGATTTTCTGTAAGCGTCGGCAAAAGCGGCAGCGTCAGCGAAAGCGTCGGCAGCAGCGGCAACGGTGTCGACGGCGGCGCTGACGACAGCTCCTGTAGCGGCGTCCGCGCTCCTGGCGGCGGCCAGAAGCGCTGGCGGCGGTCTGCGTCTGCCGCACAATGTCTGTCTGTTTGTCTGAGTGCGTTCCCGTCGTCTACTGCGTGTGCTTTTTTTGTTTCCTATGGAAGTCGCATAAAAAAAATGAAACAGGTCGAAAACAAGGGCCACAGTACGCTCTTTAATACGCTGAAAGGCGCGCATTTAACCGAAGATCATTGAAAGACCGGAGGCAACGCGTTGTCAGTTTTGCATGGGTCAAAAAGACCGAGACCGAGACCGAGACCGATGCGAAGACCGAGACCGAGACCGAGACCGAGACCGATGGGAAGACCGTTAATTATGAATCAGCCTTTAGCTGTTTTATGATCATATAACGCTAAAAAGCACTGAAATTGAAAAAAACACCCACATTTAGTCACTTTTATCGTTTTAGACAGAGTGAAATCCCTTCGAAAATTCTGGGCGGAAGGGGGGGGGGGTGGGGGTGTTGAAAAAATCAGTAGGGGTGGGTATAGCGCCCCCCCCCCCGCCAGTTACAGGTATGGCTTCTCTTGTTTGCAATCGCCCTTTCCTTTCGTTGGTCATCTTCTGCGTTGTTTTGCGTTTGTCGCGTCGCAGACGTTTTGTTCCATTGTGGCGTCATGGCGTTATGCACAGATATACCTTGGTACGCAGTGTACCTAGAATATAACAAGTGCGTCATAGGGTTTACGGTACTCTTATGAACAGCTGTGTCGGCCGGTGATGTATATAATAGTGTTCCTATATAATAGTGTTGCAGCAACACTATTATATATGTAATATTGTTGCCACAACACTATTATACACCCAGTGGCCATATAACAGTGTTGCCTGCTATATTTGCACGCTATATAATCACGCCGGTGGGGTTGTCGGCGTCGACGGAATATCGCGTTCACTTGTGGGTGGTACGCGGCCCTTGTGTGTGCGCCGTGCGGTGGTCGATTCCATGCTCCTCGCAGTACAAGTTCAGCTGGTGGTTACAAAACCCTCGGCCCTGGTCGGTTATCAGAAAATCCATAGCGGCTGCAGAGGTTGTCACTTGTCAAAGGTCAGCACCTTGGCTGCAGTCTTCATCTTCAGCCGCTTACCAGCTCTGGCCACTTGGACAAGTGGTCAACAGCCAAGTACTGAAAGCCATCCTCCGACTTTGGCAACATGGTTCCATTCCTCATTGCCTGAACGGCCGCTGGGACTGAGCTGAGCTGAGAACTGAGCAACTGACGAGAAGCTGAGCTGTGGTGGTGACGCCCATGTGACCGACTTCGTCGTGGCAACTTGTCAACTTCAAGTCAACTTTGAGTGTCTCAATAGGAGGCGTCCCCCGCGTCTATCGACCAGTTCTTCGTCCTCCACAACATGCAACACTATTATATAGCACGCAACACTATTACATGCTTGAGTCTTATGTAATAGTGTTATTGCAACACTATTACCGTAAATCCTCCAATAGTCCCCCCGGGGCACTATTTTTTCAACCTCTCCTTACCCGGAGGCACTATTGGAGAGGGGGGCACTATTGGAGGGGGGCTTCTATTATTTCAACCTAAACATTTTGAATGGTAACGCTAGTTTCGCTGTCAAAATTGCCGATTTTTCGGTGATTTTGATCACTTTTGCCACATTTAATGGTTGATTTACCGTTAATAGTTGCTGAAACGTACTATTATTGGTTAGCAGTAGTGTGTATACACGATATAAATGTACCTACCACTATATTTTTGCCCATAAAAGCCACATGCCACAACATACCCCTTACCCGCGGGGGCACTATTGGAGGGGGGCTCTATTATTTCAACCTTGCCATACCCGGGGGCACTATTGGAGGGGGAGGCACTATTGGAGGGGGCTTCTATTGGAGGATTTACGGTATATAGCAACACTATTACATACGACACCGGCTTACAGTGTCTCAATCGCATGCATGTGAAAGAAAGCAAATCCTGGAAAAGCACTAAAAAAAAACGTCTGAATTGTCGTTGTTTATTTGTTCATTTCCACAGTGCACTGACTGACCGACACCGACAGTACAGAAGACGTGACGATAACACTTTGAGGCACACAGAAGGGGATATTTGCAGCGATCACAACATCAAGTTTGATCGAAATATTTTGTAGCATTTCGCAATGCAACAACAGTGCATAATGTGTACAGTGTGGCTCGCCGATCCGTGTCCGACTTTAATCGCTTGCCATTCCTCCATCCGCCGGCCGATTTTCCCCAAATTTTAACACGTGGTGCTACAAAGCTTTGCTAAGATACGTATAAAGTTTCATGAACATCCGCCAAAGTAATAACGTTTTATTTGACTGTGCGCCGAATCACTGGTTTTCAAAGTTACCGCCCGCCACACCGATGCACTTTTCGCAACGTTCCGCGACAGAACGACAGATTCTCGAGCATAAGTCAGCGTCGAAGTGGGCGAACGGGTTTTCTATCGCTTCCTTCAGCTCTTCGACGCTTGAGCAGCGCTGCGAGTAAACAATGTCTTTGAGGATCCCCAAAACGGAAAATTCGACGGGCGTCAATGAGGCAAATCAGGGAACAGTTTCTTCAGCCGTCTGGCTGTTTCCCTCGCCTCTTTTGTCTCGTAAGAAAGTTTTACGGCATTAATTCTTTGCTCAAGAGAGAGCGACAAACTTTCGGCCACCTCCTTTTAAAGGGCGCGCTCCCAAATGAATTATTTTCGTGCGTTATCGTAAAAAACGATATGGGTAAGGGTAAGTGCGCACAACTTTTATATCCTGTTTTGGAAACTGCTAAACCTTTGTACATATCCAAGTAGAGGTTTGCAGCACCACTTGTTAAAATTTGGGGAAAATCGGCCGGCGGACGGAGGAATGGCGAGCGATTAAAGTTGGACACGGAATGGCGGGCCACCCTGTATATACAGGGTTTTTTCTTTAGAGTGCCACATTTTAGTTCTGAATAACTCGGGCAAACGACAAGCTATTGAGCTGAAATTTTAACTGTAGGTAGACAGCACTCTAAGGTTTTGTTGGCAAGTGGCCCCATGTAAATTCGTTTTGAAGCCAGTGCATGGCACTCGTTTGAGATTGCATGGTACTGTCCATTCCTATCTGGTGCTTAAGCCTGTTGCTTGCATCTATCCGCTACTCATTGAGTTATTTTTTGGGCAACCATGCTTTTCCATACCACTTTTAAATTCCCTGTATCAGTACTTATCAGTTCATGTCGATTTCGTTCGAGCTGTTTGCTCGAGTTCAAGCCATCATTCGTCACACAGCAAAGCGAAAATGACTGTAACATGGCTTAAGATGGAATTGAGTGTAACTCGCGGGTTTCAAAACGGATTCCTACAGGGCCAATTGTCAACAAAACTTTAGTGTTGTCTACCTACAGTTAAAATTTCAGGTCAATAGCTTGTCGTTTGCCCGAGTAATTTAAAATTTTAAAAGTGGCACTCGAAAAAACCCTGTACAACAAAATGAGACGACAACAGGGCGTCGTATCATTGAAGTTTGTGCGGCGATTTTACCGATTCCAAAGGAATCGGCACTGCTAACGGATTCCAGGAAGTGTACACTGTCCAATCGGAGCTGAAGCACAGAAATATCGAATGAAAAGCAACAAATTCAAATAAAGTGCTTTTTGAAGCGGGCTTGTCTTGGAAAAGCCCGAGAATGGCAGTTAGTGTGCACCACGAATGAGCAAATAACGCGTATAATTCGCAGGTGTAGATTTGGATTAACCGCCTCAATCAGCAGCTATATACCTAGGTTATCAGATGTTTTTTGTCGCGCATTAGCCCCAAGCGTAATGCGAGCGATGCATCAGATGAGCCGCCTACAGAAATCCTCTGGTTAGCCAATACTATTAAGCGACGATTTTAACTTCCGTCCTTCTTTTTTTCGTAACGCACAGGTATCTACTTACAAATGCGCCGCGTGCACGGTCTTGTTTGTTTGTTTGTTTGTTTGTTTGTTTGTTTTGAGTAAACTCGCGAACCGCTTGACGTACGTGCACGCGCGATGGCTCGATCGAATCCTCGCGACCCCGAGATGGTCATGGGCAAGGTCGATTTTTGATATGCAAATTCATACCGTAGTACGGCGCATTTTCAAATGTTGCAGCCCAGATTAACACTACCAACCAAATTGCACATGGATGAATTGCGTATCAAATGACTCGCCTCGACATCGCGAGTCGTTTGCACGTGCTTATGCACGATTATGCAAATGCATACTGTAGTTGTGGTACATTGTACATTATACGGTACATTGTAGTGTGCCTAATTGTGAACTTCCAGAACGCGTGCAGGCACGCACGCACGCACACACGCGCACGCACGCTCGCACGCACGCGCAAGCACGCACGCACGCACACACGCACGCTCGCACGCGCGTATGCATGCATGGGAGTGCACGCACGTGCACGTATGCACGCACGTGCACGCATGCACGCACGTATGCACACATGCACGTATGCACGCACACAGCCGCGTGCAGGCATGCATGCACGTGCACACACGCACGCACACACGGGAGTGCACGCACGCACGCACGCATGGGAGTGCATGCACGCACACACGCATGCGAGTGCACGCACGCACGCGCTCATGGGAGTGCGCGCACGCATGCACGTACATCCACGCGCGCACGCACGCACGCACGCATGCACGGGAGTGCACGCACATGCACGTATGCACGCACGTGCACGCACGTGCACGCATGCACGTATGCACGCACACAGACGCGTGCAGGCACGCATGCACGCACGTGCACACACGCACGCACACACTGGAGTGCGCACGTGCACGCACGCACGCCAAGCACGCATGCACCCACGCCAAGCACGCACGCACGCGCGCACGCACGCGCGCACGCACGCGCGCACGCACGCGCGCACGCACGCGCGCACGCACGCGCGCACGCAAGGACGCACGCACGCACATAACACACACACACACACACGCACGCACGCACGCACGCACGCACGCACGCACGCACGCACGCACGCACGCACGCACGCACGCACAAAGGAGCACAGCATTTGGGCCGGTTTCTGTCAATGGGGTGCACGCCCACACGATAAAAAGAGGAACTCAGAATATTTGGGCCAGTTTCTGTCAATGGGGCGCACGCCCTCACGATAAAAAGAGGAACTCAGAAGATGGGCCAGTTTCTGTCAATGGGGTGCACGCCCTCACGATAAAAGAGGAACTCAGAATTTGGGCCAGTTTCTGTCAACAGGGTGCACGCCCCCATGGACAAAGGGATAGCATGGAGTTTGGGTCCCTCAATGCTGACAACTGTCCTAAGGAACATTCGCAGAGCATTCGCAGAACAACCTAACAGAGCAGCAGTGAATTTGGTGCCACCAACTGTCAACGGGGTGAATGCCCATCGCGATCAACAGAGCAGCAGTGAATTTGGTGCAAGCAACAGTCAACAGAATGAATGCCCATCGCGATCAACAGAGCAGGCGTGAAGTTTGGCGCCACCAACAGTCAACAGGGTGAACGCCCATCGCGCACCTGCTTGCACAGCATGATCATGTCGACCATCATATGCAAAATCAGTTGCTTTATTTCTTAACATACACATGGCGGCCAAAGGCCGCGCGCGCCTCTAGTCTAATTGATTGTTTGCAGGTCCTAAACGCTAAATATGCGCGGCAGCCGCGGGCGAGAATTTTTATCGTAAAATCTCGGTTAACTCAATCCCCCGACCCCTGCCCTGGTCACCATCCAATGTAGAGGGCAGGATCAGCAATGGGCGCTCATGTGTGGATTGACTGGGCATTTACAAGAATTAAAATGAAGGAAAAATTTGCAGATGGCTGCAAAAAAGGTGAAATACTAGGGTTGTATGTACGCTGACGCGTACACCCTGATTGAGGAGAGACGCAGTATAACGTATGCCACACGCGCCAAAAGTGCGGAATTCAACAAACGAGCTGACCCGATTTAAATATGATCAGCACAGCAAAGTCAACCCAACCATAGATGGGCACGTCTCTGCTGTCAGCCCGGTCATATTGGGAGTGCTGGCGATATGGTCCACACACCCATGCACAACTGACATGCCACAATACTCTCAAATTTGTCCATGTCGAACCATCGTGGACTGGAGGTTTTTTGGCAAACTTTCTGTGGCACTGGAGAATTAATAAAGAACATCATATATAACCGTGTAGCCCAGCTGGAGCTCCGATCTGCACTGACCTTTACTTGCGAAATCAGAAACCACTAATCCAGACGCTTGCAAGTCACACCAAAAATCATCTTTTTTACTGGAGGGACCTAGCTTTGCGAAAACGCAGGATCAGTGGACCTTGGCTCATGTCACACTCCAAAGTCGTGCAAATGGAATCGCGCGTTTAAAAGACTAGCCGCTTCAACTCAGGACTCCTGCTTGCAAAGTGCTCCAAAGTGGTTCAATATTAATATTTTCATGTCCTCTGTGATGACTCATCATCAATACAATGTGTCATAAAATCATCTACTTACAAATGCGCCGCGCGCACGTGTATATATATATATATATATATATATATATATATATATATATATATATATATATTTGTGTGTATGTTTGCTTTGAGTAAACTCGCGGACCGCTTGACGTACCTGCACGCGCGATGGCTCGATCGAATCCTCGCGATCCCGAGATGGTCATGGGCAAGGTCGATTTTTGATATGCAAATTCATACCGTAGTTATGGCGCATTTTCAAGTGTTGCAGCACAGATTAACACTACCAAACGAATTGCACATGGATGAATTGCGTATCAAATGACTCGCCTCAACGTCACGAGTCATTTGCATGTGCTCCCGCATAATTATGCAAATGCATACTGTAGTTGTGGTACATTGTACATTGTACTGTGCATTGTAGCTTGCCCAATTGGGAAACTTCCAGAACGCGTGCAGGCACGCACGCACGCACGCACGTGGACGCATGCACGCACGCACGCACGTACACGCACGCACGTACACGCACGCACGCACGCACGTGCACGCACGCACGCACGGTCGCACACATGCACGCACGCAGACGCGTGCAGGCACGCATGCACGCATGCACGCACGCACGGGAGTGCACGCACGCACGGGAGTGCACACACGCACGGGAGTGCGCGCACGCACGCACACACGCACGCACGTACACGCACGCACGTACACGCATGCACGTACATGCACGCGCGCACGCACGCACGCACGGGAGTGCACGCACGCACGCACGCACAGGAGTGCACGCACGCACGCACGCACGAACGGAAGTGCACGCACGCATGCACAGGAGTGCACGCACGCACGCACGCACGCACGCACGCACGCACGTACACGCACGCACGTACATGCACGCACGCACGCACGCACGCACGGGAGTGCACGCACGCACGGGAGTGCACGCACGCACGGGAGTGCACGCACGCACGGGAGTGCATGCACACACGCACAGGAGTGCGCGCACGCATGCACGCATGCATGGGAGTGCGCACACGCACGCACGTTCACGCACGCATGCACAGGAGTGCACGCACGTGCACGTATGCACGCACGCACGCACGGGAGTGCACGCACGCACGCACGCACGCACGCACGCAAGTGCGCGTGCGCACGCACGCCAAGCATGCACGCACGCGCGCACGCACGAACGCCAAGCATGCATGCACGCGCGCACCCACCCACGCCCAGCACGCACGCACACACGCAAGCACACACGCACGTGCACGCACGCACGTGCACGCACGCGCGCACGCAAGCGCACGCACGCACGCACGCACGGAAGTGCACGCGCGCACGCACTTTCGCACTCACGCACGCACGCAAGCACGCACGCACATACACACCCCCGTACGCATGCACGCACTCACGCACGCATGCACGCACGCACGCATGCACGCACGCACATACACGCACGCACGTACATGCACGCACGCACGCACGGGAGTGCGCGCACGCACGGACGCACGCACGGGAGTGCGCGCACGCACGCACGCTCGCACGCACGCACGCACGCACGCACGCACGCACGTACACGCACGCACGTACATGCACGCAGGCACGCACGCACGCACGGGAGTGCATGCACGCACAGGAGTGCACGCACGCACAGGAGTGCGCACACGCACGCACGCGCGCACGCACGCACGGGAGTGCATGCACGTGCACGGATGCTCGCACGCACGCACGTGAGAGCACGGACGCGCGCACGCACGCACGCAAGTGCGCGCGCGCACGCACGCCAAGCATGCACGCACGCGCGCACGCACCCACGCCAAGCATGCACGCACGCGCGCACACACCCACGCCCAGCACGCACGCACGCACGCGCGCACGCACGCACGGGAGTGCGCACGTGCACGCACGCACGCATGGGAGTGCACGCACGCACGCACGCACGGGATTGCACGCACGCACGGGAGTGCATGCACGCACGCACTTTCGCACTCACGCACGCACGCAAGCACGCACGCACATACACACACACGCACGCACGCACGCACGCACGCACTCACGCACGCACGCACGCACTCACGCACGCACGCACGCACAAAGGAGCACAGAGTTTGGGCCGGTTTCTGTCAACGGGGTGCACGCCTTCACGATCAACCGAGGAACACAGAATTTGGGCCAATTTCTGTCAACGGGGTGCACGCCCTCACGATAAAAAGAGGAACTCAGAATTTGGTCCAGTTTCTGTCAACGGGGTGCACGCCCTCACGATAAAAAGAGGAACTCAGAATATGGGCCAGTTTCTGTCAACGGGGTGCACGCCCCCATGGACAAACGAGGAGCATGGAGTTTGGGTCCCTCAATGCTGACAACTGTCCTAAGGAACACTCGCCCACGCAAGTAAAAGACAAAGCTACGCATATCCTTGCGCATTAGCATCACTTCGACGTCATATGCAAAATCAAATGCTTCGTGCCTTAATATATACATGGCGGCCGAAGGCCGCGCGCGCCTCTAGTCTACTTACAAATGCGCCGCGCGCACGGGTTTGTTTGTTTGTATGTATGTTTGTTTCGAGTAAACTCGCGAACCGCTTGACGTACGTGCACGTGCGATGGCTCGATCGAATCCTCGCGACCCCGAGATGGTCATGGGCAAGGTCGATTTTTTTTTACAAATTTGCAAATTTATCGCGATTGAGCGGGGCAGACCCTCTTTGGAGGAGACAATGGCAGAGGCGCACACCGAAATAATATTCTTTGATGTGACTCAGGCTTTGCCATAGGCTTAGGCTCAGGCACACATGCACACACGCGCACGCACGCACGCACGCACGCGCGCACGCACGCACACACATGCTCGCACGCACCCATGCGTGCACGCACGCACGGGAGTGCACGAATGCACGCACGTGCACGCACGCACAACCGAAGGTGCATGCACGCACGCACGCATGCACGCACGCGCGCACGCACACACGTGCGCGCACGCATGGGAGTGCACGCATGCACGCACGTGCACGCACGCACGCACGAAGCTTCAGTCACCCACGCATGCTCGCTCGCTCGCCCGCGCGCGCACGCACCCAAGCACGCACGCACGCACGCACGTATGCACATACATATGCACGTACACGGACGCGGGCACGTACGCAGGCACGCACGCACGCACGTACACGCTCGCACGCACGCACTCATGCACGCAAGCATGCATGGGAGTGCACGCACGCACGCACGCACAGGAGTGCACACATGCACGCATGCACGCATGGGAGTGCACGCACGTACATGCACGCACGCACGCACGCGCGTACGCACGCACGGGAGTGCACGCACGTGCACGTATGCTCGCACGTGCACGTATTCACGCACGTGCACGCACGCACGCACGCACGTACGCACACATGCACGCACGCACGTACGCACACATGCACGCACGCACGTGCACGCACGCACGCACGTGCACACACGCGCACGCACGCACGCACGCACTGGAGTGCACGCACTCACACATGGGAGTGCGCGCACGCACGCATGGGAGTGCGTGCACGCACGCGCGCACGCACGCACGCACGCGCACGCACGCAGCACGCACGCACACATGCATGCACACACGCACGTGCACGCACGCACGCACATACGCACGCATGCACATACACGCATGCACGTACATGAACGCACGCACGCACGCACGCACTCACGCACGCACGCACGCACGCACGCGCGTATGCACGCATAGGAGTACACACACGTGCACGCATGCACGCACGCACGCACGTACGCACACATGCACGCACGCACGCACGCACGCACGCACGCACGCACGCGCACGCACGCACGCACGCACGCACGGGAGTGCGCGCATGCATGCAGGGGTGTGCTCGCACGCACGCGCGCACGCACGCACGCGCACGCACGCACGTACATGCACGCACGTACATGCACGCACGCACGCACGCATGCATGCATGCACGCGCGTATGCACGCACGAGAGTGCACGCATGTGCACGTATGCACGCACGCATGCACGGGAGTGCACGCACGCACGCATGGGAGTGCACGCACGCACGTACGCACGTACGCACACATGCACGCACGCACGCACGCACGCGCACGCACGCACGCACGCACTGGAGTGCACGCACGCACACACGGGAGTGCGCACACGCATGCACGGGAGTGCGCGCACGCACGCACGCACGCGCGCACGCACGCACGCACGCACGCACGTACACGGACCCCCTCACCACCCCCACGACGACTCACTACTCACGAAGCACGATGTACATCGCACACAACGACACACACCACGCACGCACAGAGACACAGAATTTGGGCCAGTTTCTTCAATGGTCACGACTTTACGATCAACAAGGACACAGATTTGGGCCAATTTCTGTCAGTGGGGTGCACGCCCTCACGATAAAAAGAGGTACTCAGAATTTGGGCCAGTTTCTGTAGACCGGGTGCACGCCCCCATGGACAAAGGGGGAGCATGGAGTTTGGGTCCTCTAATGCTGACAACTGTCCTAAGGAACATTCGCCCGCACATGCAAAAGACAAAGCTACGCATATCCTTGCGCATTATCATCACTTCGACGTCATATGCGAAATCAATCGCTTCGTGCCTTAATGGCGGCCGAAGGCCGTGCGCGCCTCTAGTCTACTTACAAATGCGCCGCGCGCACGTGTTTGTGTGTTTGTTTGTTTTGAGTAAACTCGCGAACCGCTTGACGTACGTGCACGCGCGATAGCTCGATCGAATCCTCGCGACCCCGAGACGGTCATGGGCAAGCTCGATTTTTGATATGCAATTTTATACCGTAGTTACGGCGCATTTTCAAATGTTGTAGCACAGATTAACACTACCAAACGAATTGCATTGCACATTGATGAATTGTGTATCAAATGACTCGCCTCGACATCGCAGTCGTTTGCACGTGCTTATGCACGATTATGCAAATGCGTACTGTAGCTGTGGTGCATTGTACATTGTACGGTACATTGTAGCTTGCCTAATTGGGAAACTTCCAGAACGCGTGCGGGCACGCACGCATGCACGCACGTGGACGCACGCACGCACGCACATACACGCACGCATGTACACGCACGTGCACGCACGCACGCACGCACATGCACGTACGCACGCACGCAGACGCGTGCAGACACGCACGCACAGACGTGCAAGCACGCACTTACGCACGCACCGGCACGCACGCACGTACGGGAGTGCGCGCACGCACCCACGCACGCAGGCACGCACGCACCCACACAAAGCACGCACGCATGCACGCACGTGCACGCAAGCACGCACGCACGCACGCACGGGAGTGCACGCACGCATGCACGGGAGTGCGCGCACGCACGCACGCACGCACGTGCACGCACGCACGCACGCACGGGAGTACACGCACGCATGCACGTGGATGAATTGTGTATCAAATGACTCGCCTCGACATCGCGAGTCGTTTGCACGTGCTTATGCACGATTATACAAATGCGTACTGTACCTGTGGTGCATTGTACATTGTACGGTACATTGTAGCTTGCCTAATTGGGAAACTTCCAGAACGCGTGCGGGCACGCACGCATGCACGCACGTGGACGCACGCACGCACGCACGCACGTACACGCACGCACGTGCACGCACGTACATGCACGCACGCACGTGCACGCACGCACGCACGCACGCACGCACGCACGCACGCACGCACGCACGCACGCACATGCACGCACGCACGCAGACGCGTGCAGGCACGCACGCACGCACGCACGCACGCACGCAGGCACGCATGCACCCACGCATGCACGCACGCACGCCCGCATGCCCGCATGCCCGCACGCACGCACGTACACGCACGCACGTACATGCACGCACGCACGCACGCGCACGCACGTGCACGCACGCACGTGCACGCACGCACGCACGCACATGCATGCACGCACGCACGCAGACGCGTGCAGGCACGCACGCATGCACGCAAGGGAGTGCGCGCATGCACGCACGCACGCATGCAGGCACGCACGCACCCACGCAAAGCACGCACGCACTTTCGCACTCACGCACGCAAGCACACACGCACGCACGCACAAAGGAGCACAGAATTTGGGCCGGTTTCTGTCAACGGGGTGCACCCCTTCACGATCAACAGAGGAACACACAGAATTTGGGCCAATTTCTGTCAACGGGTGCACGTCCTCACGATAAAAAGAGGAACTCAGAATTTGGGCCAGTTTCTGTCAACAGGGTTCACGCCCCCATGGACAAAGGTGGAGCATGGAGTTTGGGGTCCTCAATGCTGACAACTGTCCTAGGAAATTCGCCCACAAAGAAAAGACAAAGATATATTGGAATACAACGACGAAGAAAAAAGCGGAAGCAGGCGGCGAAGGCGCGCGCGCCCGGCGAAAGCAAAAAGAAAAAAGAAAAAGGCGCAGAAAAGAAAGAAGAACCAAGAACCAAGCACCGAAACAGAAAACACAAAACACCCAAAAAAAAAAACCACCAGAACACAAAACCCAAGGCGCAAAAAGCCCCAAGCCAAAAAAAACACACAACAACCAGCGCACCGCCCCACCACAACAAAAGGAGACTGCAGATGCGCTTTGCACAATAACTCGACTGCACCAAACGTAGACACAAAAAAAAATCAGATACAATCAACATCGGACTGGTTCGTACACGCGTATGAGAGGTCTACTAAGAAACCAACCCCCCCCCCGTAATTTGGAGGGTTTCTGTTTACACGCTATTTTGGTGAACATTTTCTTCAATTCTGGAGATATACCCGCTAGACCCCGCCCCAACCGGCCATACAGGTACGATCTAACACCTCAGTTGTTGTTCGATTAGGGCTAACGCTAAGCTGTCAATGCCAGCATACCCCTCTCCATGACGCCTTCCCGTCTAGAGCCGCATGGTTAGCCAAAAACATTCGGAAGAACGCCATCTGTATTCTAGGGATAGCGATAGCACGAGAGAATCGATCGAAAGGGAAGTCCTCAGTCTAGTGGCTCCCATCAAGAATCGAACCCGGGACCGTGCCGGCGCAAGAGGCCGAGTTTCTGCCACTAGGCCATACGCTGCCCAGCTAAGGGGTTAGGCCAGACCGCGTTTGCCTAGGTCTGCAGACGAGAAGTACTTTTTCAAGTGGACGGCCGATGACGTGGAGGGCCAGAGCGACTACGCCAAGTTGGCGCTGCTCTACCGCCAGGCCGAGGATGACCGCTTCGAGAAGGTCTACATGCGCGGCGACGGCACGAGAAATTCCATCGAGAGGGAAGCCCTCGATCTAGTGGCTCCCATCAAGAATCGAACCCAGAATCGTGCGCGCAAGAGGCCGATTCTCTACCACAATCACGAGGCCAACACTACAGCAGTCAAGACCTGGTTACAGACATTTCGGCCACGTCAGGCATGCATGCTGTGCTGATTGACTCTACATACTCAGTGCAGATATAAACGCGCAAATTCGATTTATTTCCTTTAACGCATTTGGACATCGAACAAACGACGATCACAAAAACAAAAGTTTTGTCAAAACTACTAATAAATTCAAGTAAACATATGGCACCCTGCTGCAAACTACTCAACTGACAATAAACGCGAGCAACAAACACCACGCGTGGGTGTGAATTCTGTAGCGCAAGTAATTTAGTACAACGACTTACAGTAACCAACACAATTCTACAGTATTCACACCCAAATTTACGTTACAAGACATTTAGCAATTCCCAATCTTCGCAAACAAGTTCGACGTTTCACACCCCCCCCCCCCTGACAAAATGAATTCGGTTACAAAGCCACGGATTAGTCGATGCCAAACCATATATTCCAAAGGATAGAGTACCGTAAACCGAGTGCGTAAACCGAGTGCCATGAGTTACGAGTTCAGTCCATACCTGTAACTGGGGGGGGGGGGGTTACCACCACCCCACTATTTTCCAACATCCCCCGCCCCACAATTTTCCGAAGGGATTTTCACTCTGTCTACAGCTTTACACGAAATAACACAACAGCGTTATACCGCCGTTTCATGGCCACATAACACCCAAAAGCACTGAAACAAACCACACCACCGTTTACTCACTTTTATCGTTTTAGACTTGAATAAATAGTGGTGGAGGGTACCCCCCCCCCCCTTTCAGTTACAGGTACGCTCAGTCTTCCGTTGGCAACAGCGCATCCCACCAAACAAAGAGGAAAAAGGAGAAACAAAAAACAAAAAGAGGGCAGCTCAAACAACACTAACAAAACAAAAAAAAATAAAAACAAAACAAATTACCATAAAACACAAAAACACCAAAACACACAAACACACCCCACCCCAACAAGACACCAAACCAAAAGGGGGGGGGAGGGAGTAAAATACCCCACCCCCCCCCCCCCCCCCCCCCCGACTAATCCCGCCATTCCACAATGACCGCGGGTGCGCGCGCACTCTACCACCTCCTTCATTCCAATTTCCCATTCCCAATGCTCCATTCCCCTTTTCCGTCCGTCCGCTACTACTTCTGCTGGCCTTCGCCCGTACCGGCCGCTGTTGTTAGGGCAGCGGCGGTGGCGACGGCCGCGTATTTGTCGGTGAGTAGGCGTCTCAAGCTGTCGCCATGTGCCAACAAGAGGTCGCATTCCCTCTTCACCCGGCCCAACTCCTCGCGGCAGGCGGTGTGCCGACGCGCCGCCGTCAAGGCCAGTTCGCGGAGTCTGCAGGCACGCACGCAAAAGTTAGGTTTGAAGCGTTTTTCCAGCGAAATGATGAGGAAAACGGAGGAAAGGAGGAAAGAGTCAGAAAGGAAGGCGCATAACGTCGTGAAAATGGACTCGCAGTTGAGTAGCATGGGGCAGCAGCACGCACCGGCACGCACTCGCAGAAAGTCACTCTGACTACCACACATACCTCTTGACCCTGTCGACGCCTAAGCTCTTCTCCAGTCTGCGCAGACTGGCCGCGAAGGCGAGCATTCGTTCGTAGTTGGCCCGTTCCGTCTCGTCCACGTCCTCCACGCCGCTGCGGAACGTCAGCACCTGCCAATGGCTATGATGACAGATGGCGTGCGTGCCCGTGCGTGCGTGCCCGTGCACGCACGCACGCACGCACGCAGGTCCCGCGTCCCCACCTTGCTCGCATCGAACCGTTTTGCCCTGAGGAATTTGTCGCGAGCGATCTTGGCGACGACGGCGGCGGGGCCCAATTTCGCGGCGGCGGCCGAATTATTCGGATTATTCTCATTAAAATTCTCCAAAAGGCGTAAATAGGCCGTTTCACGGCTGGCCCGCCCCGCCTCCGCCAGCAGCTTGTCAGGCACCTGCAATTGCAGAGAACCACGTAGATTACCAACGCATACCTGTAACTGGGGGGGGGGGGTGTGGGGGGCCCCGCACTATTTTTCCAACACCCACCCAACTCCCCCCCCCCCCCCCAACCCTCCCTCCCAGAATTTTCCCAAGGGATTTTCACTCAGTCTAAAACGATAAAAGTGACTAAATGTTGGTGTATTTCAGTGCTTTTCAGCGTTATATGACCATAAAACAGCTAAATAACACTGTTTAGACCCAATTTATACCCATTTTTGACCAAAAGTACCAGTATAAGTCAAAGAATGGTCGGCTACCCCCCCCCACTTTTTGCTCCAGACACCCCCCCCCAGAATTTGGCCATTTACTCCCCCCCCCACTCTACCACACCCAGTTACAGGTATGTACCAACGTAGGTGCTCTTAAAGCATCGACTTTGCTGTATTCCCATACATTTCAGCAGTACTGTGCACTTTTGGCCTTTTGCGCAGTTGGGCTAAGGCGTTGGTTCCAAACCGCAAGGTGCGGAGTTCAATTCTCAGCGTGGCAAGACTGCCAAAAAACAGTGGCCCCCTTGGGCAAGGGGCTAACGCAAAAGTGCCCCCTGATCGCTGTTCTCATTGAGTCATGTAGAAGGCAGAGGTAACCACGGACCCATGTGGTCCCCCTCTCGCCTGAGACTTCGGTCTCAAACCTCCAAAAAAATAAATGAATAAGGCATTATGTCAATAATCCCAGCTCTCAAATGCGTACACCAGCGTATATGTAGAATTGAAAACTCCGCAAATTGCGGTCAGAAATGCAAACAATTGTGCGCATAAAGTGCGCAAAATATTACATCCAATGTGTGCAAAACATTCAAACAAAAATATTCAAACACTTCAATCACTGCATTGCAGGTGCTATTCCGTGCTTTTTTCTTGAGGAAAATCGGGTCGACGTTCAGCTAAAGGTGGCGGGCGGGTGGGTGAAGGGGGGGGGGGCACGTCCAGTCCAGAGGGGGTATACGTCCCCCCCCCCCCTCAAGAGAGGGACGGGGGGGGGCACAAACGCACGTCCTCCGGCCGCGTGTAGTGGTCTCGCCGGGGAAGGTGCTCCACTGCAAAGTTCTTGAGCATCTTGGGCCGCTTCCTGACCAGACGGCCCTCCCTGGACAAGATCTCCTCCATCTGTCGGCGACTGGCCGAGGGAGGCTCGCGCGTCAGCAGGTAGGGGGCGGGAGGGGACAGAGAATTGGCCCGCGCGCGACCGTCCACCTGCGGTGGAAAAGACAAAAACGGTGGAAAGAAGCCAACATGGCGTGCGTGCGTGCGTGCGTGCCACGAGGAGAAGACGTATGAATAGTGGGTGCACACCACACCCGCGTGTCTGCGGGTGTCGGATGGGTAATGATACACAACAAGACGCACGCACGCACGCCATACCTGTAACCGGGTCTGAAAGAGTCTGGAAGGTTGGTAAATGGCCGAATTCTGGGGAGGAGGGAGGGTGTCTGGAGCAAAAAGTGGGGGGTAGCTGGCCATTTTTTTAGTTATACTGGTACTCTTTGGTCAAAAATGGGTATAAATAGGCTCTAAACAGTGTTGTTTAGCTGTTTAATGGTCATATAACACTGAAAAGCACTGAAATACACCAACATTTTCTCACTTTTATCGTTTTAGACAGAGTGAAAATCCTTTGGTAAAATTCGGGGGGTTGGAGGGGGGCGTTGGGGGGGGGGGGGGTTGAAAAATTCTGGGCCCCAACCCCCCCCCCCCCCGTTACAGGTATGACGCACGCCGGTTCGTCTCAGGTCGACTCCTGCGCAGCGGTCTACCGGCGCACACGGGGGTTCGAGTCCCGCGGTCTCCTTTTTCGCAGTTTCCCTTTTTTCCACCTTTTTCACCTTTTGCCCGTCGCTCTCGTCGCCGGCCTCGTCGGCAGCGGCCGCCGCCAGCGCTATCCGCTCGCTCTGCGTCAGCTTGTCGCGTTGTTTCTTGCGCTCCTTGCGCTGCCGCCGCTCCTTGTGGCGCGGCGACGCTGCCGACGCTGTCGACGACGTCGTCAGAAAGTCGACAGCGCCGACGCTGCCGACGCCGCTGTCGACGACGAACGAAGACGTCGGCAGCGGCGGCGGCGTGGACGAGGAGGGCACGCGCTGCAGCTCGCCGTCCGCCGACTCGCCCAAGTCTGGAGTACGGTATAAAATGTCGACGAGCGAATGTACACGCGTGGTGGGGGGTAGTAGAGACCTGTAACTGGGGGGGGGGCGGTGGGGCCCCACAATCCAACACCTACCCAACACACCACGACGCCCCCCCCCCCCAGAATTTTCCCAAAGGATTTTCACCATGTCAAAAATGGTAAAAGTGAGTAAATGTTCCTGTTTTTCAGTGCTTTTCTGTGTTATATGACCATAAAACAGCTAAATAACACTATTTAGAGCCTATTTATACCCATTTGTGACCAAATAGTACCAGTATAAGTCGAAAAGTGGTCGGATACCCCAAGCCCCATGCTAGGGGGAGGGGGGGGCTGGAACGACCCTCCCCCCCCACAAGCCAATTCTTCGTGTAAAAACGGCACAAACAGCAAGGAGAAAAACGGTCAGATTTTGGGTGGGCCATTTTACGTCCGCACGCACGCGCGCACCGGTGAGCTGCTGCTTGCGCATCCGTTTTCTGGGACTGTCCGCACTGCCGACCGCTTGCGTGGGCGTCGCGGTCAGCGTCCGATCCGGCGTCTGGCTTCCGGGTCGCGCATTCGAATTGCCACCACCACTGTTGCTGCTGTTGTTGTTCAAAGTGAAAATTAAATTCAAATTCGAATTTCCATTGTTCTCGGGCAGACTACTCGCGTTGCTGTGGCCGTCGTCGGTGGAGAAGGACGGACACGGCGACTCCGCCCCACCGCCCGGCCGAGACGAGCGACTGGGCTAAAAAAAAATAGTTTTTTTTTGGATAATTTCATTAATACAGTCAGTCTACAATTAAGGAAAAATTTGCAGGTGGCTGCAAAAAAGGTGAATATGTGACCAGGGTTGCATAAAAAAAAAAATTTCAATTTTTTTTTTTTAAATTAAAAATAAAATTTTTTTTTAAAAAAAAAAATTTTTTTTTTAAATTGACTTAGGAGCCATCATTGGCGCCAAATACCTGTACTATAAGATACTTTTAGCCTATTAGAGTGTCAAACACAAGTACTAGTGCTTCCCTAAAGCCTTTAGAAGCGTATTTAGCATCGTTTTAGTCAAATGGTGACAAAGCCGCTGCCTCTAAATGGTCGTGTACGGTATCGCACTATGTTGGGAACCAGTTGGGAACCCCAAAAAGAGCTTGGTTTTGGTGCTAATAAGCAAGTTTATGCATGAATAACTACTAATTCTACCATCTAAACACCATTTAAACGCCTTTTTGACACTCAAAAGCAAAATTTTACCCAAAAACAGAGAAATTTTTTTTTTTAATTTAAAAAAAAAAATCGAACTTTTTTTTTTTTAAAAAAAAAATTTTTTTTTTTAAAAAAAAAACTTTTTTTTTTTAAATTGTGCAACCCTGTATGTGACGCTCGTGTGGTGAAGTCCAGTTTGAAAAGGAGCGGTATTAAGGCATGCCCCACTGATTTCTCGCCACTTCCACATTGTAGCTGATCAACTTCAGTTTGAACAAACCATGTATAAAATCTAAACCTCATGCAGCAACACGTCACATGTTCGGCGTTTGTTGTGTGAGCCATGTCACTCAGTCAAGCCAACCAAAGCACAAACGTCCATCAACTCATGCGTGCGTGCGTGCGTGCCTGTGCGTGCGTGCCTGTGCGTGCGTGCCTGTGCGTGCGTGCCGGTGCGTGCGTGCCGGTGCGTGCGTGCCGGTGCGTGCGTGCCGGTGCGTGCGTGCCGGTGCGTGCGGGCCGGCGCGCGCGTGACGGAGCGAGCGTGCCAGTTCGAGCGCGCGGGTGCCTGCGTGCCAGTGCGTGCGTGCCAGTGCGTGCGTGCGTGCCGGTGCGTGCGTGCGTGCGTGCCGGTGCGTGCGTGCGTGCCGGTGCGTGCGTGCGTGCCGGTGCGTGCGTGCGTGCCGGTGCGTGCGTGCGTGCCAGTGCGTGCGTGCGTGCCGGTGCGTGCGTGCCGGTGCGAGCGTGCGTGCCGGTGCGTGCGTGTGCGTGCCGGTGCGTAAGATCCACGCTATGCGGTTATGCGCGTATGCGCGTGTGCGTGCGCGTGTGCGTGCGTGCGTGCTTGCAATCTTACGGCGGTGGGGGAGTCGGCGCCCAGCTTGCGATAGCTTGCGGGGCTGCTACCACCGCCATTGCCGCTGTTATTGCCGCCGGCAGCAGCGCTTCCGAAATTCGTGGGCGGCGGCAGGTCCGAATGTCGCTTGCGCAGGATTCCAGGTCTGGGTGAGGGCTTCGGCTGGGGAGAGTCGCTCGGCTGATGGTGCACCAACGGGGAGGGGCCGCGCTAAATTTTGCCAGCTATTACTGTACTAATTAATTAACGTCTTTATTGCGTTCTGCGTATTCTGTAGAGTGAGCCGTCAATGGCCCACATAGCATAGCCAGCTCCATGACTCCTTCCTGTCTAGAGCCGCAGAATTAGCCAAAGGCATTCGGAAGCACGCGATCTGTTATCTAGGACGGCGACAGCACGAGAAAAATCCACAGACACGAAATATTCGTTTTTAGTGGATCCACCAAGAATCGAACCCAGGAAAATACGCGCAAATGTTTCAACCGCTCCATTTTATCGTTACGAACTAGTTATAGTGCGATAGGAGGCGACAGAATTGCTCTAATAAAAATTTCGCCTTATTAATTAGCAAATATATTATAAAAAATTAACCTTGGTAGGCGTGGTTGGCGGCATGACCAATTGCGGCGCAATTTGGGTTGGCGACTCCGCCATTGTCTCCTGTTGTTGGTTGAAATTTTGAATATTCGCAAAATTCGTAAAATTCAAATTCTGCTGCTGCTGCTGTTGCTGGGAGATCTGTCCGTACGGCTTCAAATTGGCCGGTTGAAATTTCAATTCCATTTTCACGGCTGCCTGTGCAGCGGACGGCGGCGGCTGAGAATGGACGTTCAAATTTAAATTTGAATTCAAATTTGAATTTGAGCCCTGGGGCGCTTTGGCCGGACTGGGGGAACGGCGCACGTTGACGGTATAGGCTATAGGCGTCTTCAGTGGAATCTAAACAAATTTTCAATTTTTCTAACAGTAACCAAAAAAAGGAAAATTTCCTGAAGTTTTTCGTACACTTTTTTACCCTCTGACACCCCCTCCATCCCTCCTCAAATCTGCTTACCCCCCCCCCCCCAGAATGGTCTCCGACCCTGCCCCCTCACACTTCAAAAACCCCGGTTACATGTATGCTTCGCAGTGGTCACATCTCTTATTAGGCTTATTAGAACCTTATTAGGCTTCTGCGCTTGTGTTTTCTACGCACATTTCACTTTGCTCCTGTTGAAAACCCTTGTATTATTGGCGAGTGCCCAGACCTGTAACCGGGAATTGGACCAGACCTGTAACCAGGGGGGGGGGGTGGGTTGGGGGCCCCGCCGAATTTTCCCAACTCCCAGAACCCCCCCCCCCCCCCCAGAATTTCCCCAAGGGATTTTCACTCAGTCTAAAACGATAAAAGTGAGTACATGTTGGTGTATTTGAGTGCTTTTATGACCAGTGTTATATGACCATAAAACAGCTAAATAACACTGTTTAGACCCTATTTACACCCATTTTGACCAAAAAAGTACCAGTATACCTCAAAAAATGGCCAGCTACCCCCCCCCCCACTTTTGCTCCAGCCACCCCCTCCCCCAAAAAGAGCCGTCTACCCCCCCCCCCCACTCTTCCAGACCCGGTTACAGGTATGTCCGTAAAAGCCCGAAAAGAGGTACTTCTTGGTCAAAATGCACTAAAAAACGCAATATAGGTACTTTTTGGTCGATTCTTGCTCAAAAACACAGGTCGATTCTTGCACAGAACGAATTTATTTTCATTAAAGTAAGTAGTAGAAAGTTAATTGGGGAGGGTGTGGGTAGGGGCAAACCCAGCACCTGGGAGGGGGGGGGGGGGGCAACCTGATCCAGTTACAGGAATGCTAGTGACACACTTTCTCCAATTGCTCCTAATTGCAAAGAAGCTTTACGTCTACATATATATCGCGTTTAGTGAAACGAGGAACCACCCACTCAACAACCCGGCCGCTTACAGAACTACTGTAAACCCTATAATTAGCCCCCCCCCCCCCCCCCCCCGGGGGGCTAATTGATTCGTTCGAGGTCTAGGAGGGTGTGCAATTATAGGGGAGGGGGCTTATAAACTGGAAGTGTCGATGTGTGGGAAGTTTTGTGGGCGAAAAGGCGCGCGGAGGCGATTTTTAAGGGAAAAAGACGCTGCGCGCACACGTTGGTACACTCCAACACACTCTCACACAGTCTCACATGCACATACATACACATACGCGACCTTACATAAGCCCAGACTTCGAAAATTCTGCCTTTCAGACGATGGTTTATTTAGCGGGGGGGGGGGGCGTAATTGTAGGGGGGGGGGGCTTATAAACTCAAGGTGGTCTTAGGAGGGGCTGTTTAATTATAGGGAGGGGGGCTAATTATAGGGTTTACGGTATGCGCCAATATCCCCTCGGGCCAATTATTCCATCTCATCAGCGTTATAAATTTTATTTTACGTTATACATTTATTTTATTTTGTTATTCTTTTATTTTGCGTTCTATTCATTACAATTGTTCGTATGAAAGCCGCGTACTTGTCTGTTCGGCGCTCCGGCGGAGCTGGAAGGCAGCACGATGCCGGTCAGAACTATAGGCTCAGCGGTTCTAGGTCGAACCAGAGGCTCCTGCGACTCTGGCTTACCTGCCTAAAATTGGTAGGGCCTATTTTAGGTCGTACATGAGACATTTGGCACGAAAAGACATCACTTGCTAAGGCCTCATCTAAGGCAAAATATTGCAAAGGTCGAGATTGTCCGAATAAAAGCATGTGGCGCAACCAGTGTGTGCACAGCCTAAAACAGCCTAGGAAAGCCCATATCGTCAAACCTAAGGCAGTCGGACCTAGGGTTGCGCAGGCTACGCAATTTGGCAAATTACGCCTACAACAGAGCGTAGGAAGAAACACGCACAGAACAAGACCAATCATACAAACGGCCTAATACCGTTCGACCTAAAACAGACCTTAGGCTCGTCGTCAAACGACAGTGTCTCATCGCAGCTGAGATTGACGCTTCGATTGGCCGCAGAATTGCCTTGATCCATGCTGCGGAGAATATCGATAAATCTCGATCGGCAATCGATAAATCGCGCTCAAAGTTCATCACATTGCGCCCAGAATTTCCACAAAACCACCGATAATCAAATTGCAAAAAAAAATGACAAAAACGTCTACAAAAACAACTTTACTTTCCTAAACACAGAAGCAGTCAAAAAAGTCGGGATACGCTGCGAGGAGCCCTTGCTTCGTCCCACCATCGTAAAATCGCCCTATGTTGGCTGCGGTGGGAATAAAAGCTACACTATTTGTTTTTTTAATGAATTTCCTCAATTTTCGAATTTTAATTCGGAAGAGTCGGAGAGCAGCGAACGGCACTTTCACATCTCCGCTTCCGTGCCGGCGGTGACGCCCAAGAACCAATAGCCGCACTTGCAACTAAAAATGAATAAACAATTTTTTAAACTAACTAAAAAATTGAACACCCTAAACTTTTAGCTTTTACGTGCGGTAGAAGCGGCTTTTGGGACTTTAAAAGTGCGTGCGTGCGTGCGTGGCGGTGCGTGCGTGCGTGCCGGTGCGTGCGTGCGTGGCGGTGCGTGCGTGGCGGTGCGTGCGTGGCGGTGCGAGCGTGCGTGCCAGTGCGTGCGTGCCGGTGCGTGCGTGCGTGGCGGTGCGTGCGTGCCGGGGTGCGTGCGTCCGGGGGGGGTGCGTGCGGTGGGGTGCGGGGGGGTGCGGTGTGTGCGTGTGTGGTGCGTGCGTGCCCCCCCCCCCGCGGTGCGTGCGTGGTGGTGCGTGCGTGCGTGCCAGTGCGTGCGTGCCGGTGCGTGCGTGCGTGGCGGTGCGTGCGTGCGTGCCGGTGCGTGCGTGCGGGGCGGTGCGTGCGTGGTGGTGCGTGCGTGCGTGGCGGTGCGTGCGTTCCGGTGTGTGCGTGCGTGCGTGCCGGTGCGTGCATGCTTGGTGTGCGTGCGTGCCGGTGCGTGCGTGCGGGTGCGTGCGTGCGGGTGCGTGCGCGCCGGTGCGTGCGTGCGTGCGCGGTGCGTGCGTGCCGATCGGGCGGCGGGCGGGGGGGGGTGCGTGCGTGCCGGTGCGTGCGTGGCGGTGCGTGCGTGCGTGCCGGTGCGTGCGTGCGTGGCGGTGCGTGCCGGTGCGTGCGTGCGTACGTGCGTGCCGGCGCGCTTGCGGGTACCGTTTCTTCATGTCCTTGCGAATGTGCCAGTACATGTAGCTGGGCGTGTCGTGCTCGCAGCGGCACTCGACCGGGCACTCCAATTGGTCCGAGTGGATGGGCACCAGATTGGGCATGTCAAACGTGCCTGCGCGACAAGACACCGCGTTGCACGCACGCACGCACGCACGCACGCACGCACGCACAGACAGACAAACGCACGCACAGACTGACAAACAAACAAACAAACGCAAGCACGCACGCACGCACACACGTGCGATTCACCCCTCCCCTGGCCCAATATCCGTGGACACACCTGTGATTAGGCACACCCTCTAATCACAAGGCAGCGGCGCTCCACTCGCTTGTTCAAAGTGAGATTAATGATCGCGAAGGATGGTGAACGAATCAAAGAAGCGGAAGAATCAACAGTAAAAGTATGGCCAGTGAAACATTAATTGATTCTGAGATGCGGCGCCCCCTGGCGGACGGCGCGCAAAACGCCGGAAATCCATGTAATAGTATTTAAATAGCATTTACATTGATTTTGTTGTACAAAGGTAAGTGGCAAAAGGAGATTCAAAATGCTTCAAAACTCGGTTATAAATGGTCGCTCTCAAACTGCGCTTCGATCGATATTGTAGAAGTGCAATTGCCTTTGCCTTGCAAGCAGCGAGTGCGTGATTAAACTTTTAAAACGCGCGCGCGTTAAACCCAGGTTCGGGCTGACTGGGTCTCATCTCAGCGGTCGATGAGGTGTGACCAGAGAGAGGCCCCCACGCCTACCTGTAACCGGGCCTGAAAGAGGGGGGGGGGGGTAAATGGCCGAATTCTGGGGGGTGGAGCAAAAAGTGGGGGTAGCTGGCCATTTTTTGGTCTGTGGGGTTACTGGTACTTTCTGGTCAAAAATGGGTGAGAAGGTAAATAGGGTGAAAATCCCGTGGGCAAATTCTGGGGGTTGGGGGGTGCGTGTTGAAAAGTAGAGGGGAGAGATAACCCCCCAGTTACAGGCATGTTGTCCCGCGATCATAGAAGCGGCCCACACACAAACAAACAGACAGACATCCGGACGCACGCACGCACTCGACAGACAGCCGGACGCACGCACGCACTGGACCGACAGGCGGACGCACACACACACTGAACCGACAGACGGACGCACGCACGCACTCCACCAACAGGCGGACGCACGCACGCACTGGACCGACACGCGAACGCACGCACGCCAACGACAGTCAGGCGGAAGCACTCACGGGCTGGACCGACAGGCGGACGCACGCACGCACTGGACCGACAGGCGGACGCACGCACGCACTGGACCGACAGCCGGACGCACGCACTGGACCGACAGGCGGACGCACGCACGCACTGGACCGACAGACGAACGCACGCACGCACTCCACCAACAGGCGGACGCACGCACGCACTGGACCGACAGGCGGACGCACGCACGCACTGGACCGACAGGCGGACGCACGCACGCACTGGACCGACAGGCGGACGCACGCACGCACGCACTGGACCGACAGTCGGTCGCTCGCTCGAACTGCTCCAAGAGGCGGTCGCACGCACGCACTGGACCGACAGACGGACGCACGCACGCACTCCACCAACAGGCGGACGCACGCACGCACTCCACCGACAGTCGGACGCACGCACGCACTGGACCGACAGGCGGACGCACGCACGCACTCCACCAACAGGCGGACGCACGCACGCACTGGACCGACAGACGGACGCACGCACGCACTGGACCGACAGGCGGACGCACGCACGCACTGGACCGACAGGCGGACGCACGCACGCACGCACTCGACCGACATCCAGTCGCACGCACGCCCTACCACCGACAGCCGGACGGACGCACGCACGCACTGACCGGGTCCGCGCATGTAGACCTTCTTCTCGAAGCGGTCGTCCTCGGCCTGGCGATAGAGCAGCGCCAACTTGGCGTAGTCGCTGAGGCCCTCCACGTCGTCTGCCGTCCACTGGAAGAAGTACTTCTCGTCCGCAGACCTAAGGCAAACGCGGTTTTTTGCCTAAGCTCTCGGCAGTGGCACAACGACAAACTCTAAACAAAGGCCATAACGGTCAGTGAGACGGTGAATTAAATTAAATAAAAGGATCTATTTATAATAAAAGTCGAGCCAACAACAGACGCATCGATTTTTCATCTGTTATCGCAAAGCCAGCAAGACTGAATACGGTAGGGAAGTTTGAAGCCAAAATTCACGGTTCATTCAAAATTCAGTAAAAAAAAAACAAATGAGTTAAAGGAATATTTAAATTAAACCATTTCATGTCCTCCTTCCGCGTGGGTTCGGGATAGTCCTCGCCCCAGGGAGGGATCTCTTTGATTTTGCCGTCTTCCATGCGTACGGTAATGCTTTTGGGAGGTTTGACCGTGCAATACGCGCGAAAATTGGCAAAATTCCGGAAAATCGGCGCCAACTGGCGAGCGGCCGCTCGCGACAACATCATTTCTGATTTCTCCTACCGCCCTGGCAAGATTTATCTCGAAAAAAGAAACAGAAAACTCCAACTCCAAACGGAAGACACAATTTTTCGGAAAGACATTAGGACGGTCCCATGCGCCCGCGAGATCTATCATTTTGGTGGCTGGTGCGCTGCCTGAGTCTTGCTTGCGCAGAAGCTCGTGGCTAATGCTCAAAGACAACACCCCAGCTTGCCAGCGGCAACTGCCGAAAGGACAAGAAGATGAAGCAGTGCTCCTTGGAGTCGGCTGCTGAGTGCTGATTCGGCATTCCAAGGCCAAGCCTGCAAAAACAAAACTATTTTTTTAGTTTATTCGGCGCAATGGCAGACATTGGGGAAGGGGCAAGGGCAATATCAGTGTATCCCAATGCCCACCACCACCACACGCGGATTCAGGTCCGGGCAACGACCGGACGAAAGCAGTGCGATTCTGCGCGGGAGTGGGATTGCTTACAGCCTTCCGCACCCGCATGAGTGAATACATACATGTGATGCTACATTACGTTTGTCAATGGTTGTAGAACGCTATGCAAAGCGCTTCTGTTTGCAGCGAAAGTTATTTTTTTGAAGTTCACCTTGTAAATAAACGATTCAGATGCAAGAAGAACAAAACAAATGCGTACGGTATCACTTGAGCAGCAATAAAGGCCTTGTTGTAGGGACTGCTGACCTGTTGTAGGGTAGAAGACAGCGAGAGCGAATGCCATGCTCGAAAGCGAACCGATGTTCGGACGCATGGGCGCGTTCACCCGAGTGTGTAATGCTTCGTTATTCTGCTTCGTTATTCTTTGGCGTAAATAACGAAGCAGCGGTGAAAAAATAATGAAGCGATTAGTGAACCTAGTGAAATTCGCAGAATAATGAAGATAATGCGCTACAAATAGTTATAGATCTCATGAACGTGCCACAGGAAACGGTTTAACAGTGGAAAAAATAATAATGAAGCGCTCAGTACGGTAGGATGATTTTTAAAGGTGATTTGAAATTGTTTGGCGAAATTGTTCTGTTTTGTTTTGTTGCGAAATGCGAAAGTATGTCTAATCGTCCGCAAGGAAGGTATCAGGCAAGTGTTTGGACAAGGCCTGATGTTCAGCGCCTGATCTCTGACTACAAGTCCGGGAGATCTGTTTTTTCGCATCGACAATTGGCTGCCGAAATCTCGGTTTTACTGCACGATTATTCTGTGCTTTTCGTGCTCCTTGTTGCGCATGTGATTTTTAGAGCCTGTCAGGCCAACGCGTCAGTGCTGCGTCAGTTCTTCGTCACATTACGGATGACAGCATCGGGAGGCGTTCTCTTGGACGGCCCAAGAACATCGTAAAGAAGCAGCGGTTGTCTCACCTAAGGAAGACGTCGTCAGCGAAAGGTCAACTCGCCGTTCGGCGGTCCACTGCCGTCTTGGCCCGGGGTACAACAGACCCGTGTTTCGGGGACCACCGGGCCGAGAGCGGTGGCGCTGACGACAAGGGAGGTCTCCTTGATCATGACTCCTGTCTGTGTCACTTGCTGGCTGCCAAAATGGACGGCGTGGAAAAATAACGAAGTGAGCAGAACTGTGCAGAACTGGCCTGCCCTGCGTGACTACGCAGACAAGTTCTCCTCTGCGGAAGAGTACTTGGCCAACCGGTGGGACGTCGTGTCGAAAACGGCAAGAGCGTCCGTGTTCGACGTGGCGATCTCCGTAAACTTGGCTCCTGGGCGATGGAGTTCGAGTGCTGGGCCGTCGCCAACTGGGTCGACGTGAACGTCTTCATGTACAACACGGACGGCCTTCTGGACGGCTGGGCTGTCTACGTCCCGGGCGGCTACGGCAGGTGCGACGTGCCGCAGGGCGAGCTGAAGTCCCGGCCATCCATCTACTTGCGCAATTCGTCCTGGCATTTTGAAGTGGTGACATCTGTTTAAATTTTTGCTCAAATTTGGTCTAAAAGCTGATCTGATCAGATCTTCGTTGATCTCATTGGTTGTTCTCGGGTGCAATCGTTGATCTCATGTGCAATCGCTGGTTACTTTTTGTTGTTCTGGCGCCAATTCGCATTGAGGGTAGGTTTGTGCTGGGTTGCTAATCGATGATTGCTTGACGAACACCACTCAGATGTTGCTGCCGGAATTTACTAAATGTGCGAGCCCAGATTGAGGGGCAGCCCTATTCTTTAAGATGGGGAGGCGAAAAACAGTGGGCTTTTAATCCAGTGGCCAGGGCCTAGGAAATTGGTCCATTAGCATTACGCGTGTGAGACAGTAGTATTAAGGAAAATTTTGCAGGTGGCTGCAAAAAAAGGAGAATATGTGACGCTCCTTTAGGCCCAGTTTGAAAAAACGCGGTATTAAAAGTAGCCACTTCATCAGATGATCAACTTCAGTTTGGACAAACCGTGTATAATCGAAACAAGCGCAGCAACACGTCACATATTCGGCGTTTGTTGTGCTCGCTTGGATCACTGGAAAGGCAGTCCAGGCTGCATGAGGACCGAGGCCTTCCATTCCTTGGACTCAGAGACGAGAGCGGGCCTTGTCCTTGACTGGACGTCTACAGATGGCAGTTCCGTCCGTCCATAGGCACAGGCTAACAGAAGCGGAACAAAGATGAACGAGAATCGAAGATTGAATGTAGGGTATACAAAGTACTTGGTACTCAAGATCGTGAATTGATGGTGCATATCACTTACTGTAAGGGCAAGCCACATATTAAAAATTTAAGATGGGCAGGGTAGCGAAATTATTTATGCAGAATCTTTGGCTGTGTGCCCTGTCCAGCCATACGATGCCTAATAAATGATGCGCATCGTCAGAGAGATGAAAGAGTTTGTGAGGGTGGATTGATAGTGGTAGTGTTGTGGCTGTGTGCGATGGCTCGCACAACAAACGCCGAATATGTGACGTGTTGCTGCGCTTGGTTCGATTATACACGGTTTGTCCAAACTGAAGTTGATCATCTGATGAAGTGGCTACTTTTAATACCGCGTTTTTTCAAACTGGGCCTAAAGGAGCGTCACATATTCTCCTTTTTTTGCAGCCACCTGCAAAATTTTCCTTAATACAGTGTTTTTTCGTAAAAGAAAGATTAATCGAAAACTCACGCACGCACAAACATACAAACCCACAGCAGCAGACCAGAACGGACGCATGCTCAGTGTTGCACCATCAAGCTTATGAAAAGCGTGTGCCACTGTACACATTGTGCGTGCGTGCGTGCGTGCGTGCGTGCGTGCGTGCGTGCGTGCGCGCGTGCGCGCGCGCGTGCGTGCGTGCGGGTGTGCAGATGTGTCATTTTCATGTATCAGGGGCTGTAGCGAGCATTCGTCCATAAATATTTTTTGCAGCTCAAATTCTGGTAAAGGAACCTAGAAAAGAGACAAAAAATGTGGAATGGACTGGAGACACTGCAGTAAAGCAACGCTGATGGGTTTCCCAAGGGGACACGTGCAAAGGCACAGGCAGGCGTTACTGGGATTCGAACCAGCGACCTCTTGATTTAGGGAACATGGTAAAAAGAAAAATGTGCCCAGTAAACCATAGCTGGCATGTAGCAAGAGTCCCTCCGGCGATTTCATTTTTTGATGTGGAGCATAGATGCCTGCGAGGTTTCCGTCCAATTGATGCAGGCGCGAGTGAGCGACGAACCAAGAAGCTTGTTATGTAAAGTGGGTCCTGCCATCTCCAAAAACTTCTCGGCAATGCACAAGCGTATGGAAGCGTGTTATGACTTAATCGATTCCCCCTTTGAATGCGCTTCTTTTGAGCTATCACGCGCCAGAATTCGTTCAGGAAATGAAAAATAATGCACGATCATAGATCCAAATTTTGCCCAAAATAGGGGTGCGCCAAGAGGGTCGAGCTGCGAAACATGGAAAGCGGAGCGCTCCCATTCTCGAAAGTGACCTATTCCAGGTCCAGACGAGTAACTTTCATCATTACAGCACAGCTCTGCGACGAACGGTTGAAGCGTCTATAGCTAACAAACTTTTGGAACAAAACACCTAAAAAATGGCCTTTCGAAGAGGGCTGACAGAGACACGGGCATCGGAGCGCTCCCATTTGTCGAAAGTAACCTATTCCAAGTCTGGACGAATAACTTTTGTCATTACAGCACAGCGGTGTCACGAACGGTTGAAGCGCCTATAGGTGACAAACTTTTTTTGGTCGGATTTGCCGAAATTTTGGTTGCCAATATCTCATTATGTGGTGAGAATTTCAAATATCATGCAAGCGCCCCAGACATTCTTTGTAAAGCTGTTCACGAAAATCAAAAAACATTTGGGGGTTTACTCGGCTTTTTTTCGACTTTTACTCTTGTCGGGTTTTGGCCAAAATAAAACGACTATGTTTCGAAAAATGACCAAATCGGCCATAACTATAGATCCGAAGCACCTAGATAAATTTACCTTGGGGCACAAAATTGCGATTATATACCACGTGTTCACGCCAAGTTTCGTCAAAATCGACAGCAGCGTTCCAGAGCGGCGACCCAAAAAGTGTGTGCAGAACAGGAAAAAAAAACACCACTTTTTCGGAACATTTTCGGACATTTCGTCTCAATGCGCTGGACTACCGAAACGCGGGATGGCTTATTCGATTCCGGTTCAGAAGGCGGTTCTTTTGAGCTATCATTCGCCAAAAATCGGTTCAGGCAATCAAGAGTTATAAGCGACTGAAAATTCTACAAACCGCATTGAGGAAGTGCTCACATATTAGGGTTGTACGCTGACGCGTACACCCTGATTACACGTATGACTACGCACCCGCATGGGGACGCATGGAATCGGTTTTGTCTTCCACTTATATAACGTTGGACGGTTAAACTCGTGGTGTCGCGACGTTCCCCTAAATATGCAAATATCTAACATGAGAATTACGGTAAGGGAATGAGAATTACGGTAGCAAGAATGAGAAAAACGGTACGCGCACACTTTAATTCTTTTTTATGCGCGCGTTTTCTTTGCTTAGACATGGAACGGAAACCGTGTGTGACAAGCAAAAGCCAAGTTTGGTTGCGGCCGGACGTTCAGAACTTGCTCGACTCTCTTCGAGAAAGGAGCTCGACTGAAACTATCACTTCGACGTTGGAACGGATTTTTGTCAGTTACTTGCACTAACATGACCAGTTTGGCTAGTTGGACGCCACCAGCGGGGTACGTGTAGAACCTGACGGGCCACCGAGTTAGCCCTGCCACCATCTATCGGCGTCTCCGCGATCCCGTGGTTGGCCGTCGACGTACCAAACAGCCTAGGAACGTGCCAGGGCACGGATGCAGTGCCGGCTTCTCGTCGTCAACAGTCACTGAGCCTGACGTGTCGACAGTGTCGTCTTTGCTCGCCGCCTCAGCCAGCGTCGCCGCTGCCAGTTGTCCGTCTTCGCCTGACGACTCCGTCGTCAATGTCGACAAGGAACACCGACGCGAGGGCCAGCCAAGCAACGTGTCGGCGCGGCCCTGCATCGATAGCGGCTCGTCAGTAGCGTCCCGCCCTTCGACGGCAGCGAGTGTCGCCGCCGTCGTCTGCCGTCCGTCGTCTGGCCAGTCTGTGCCGGGCGACTCCGTCGACAGAATTGACAAAGACCGCCGACTTGCCGTACGGCCGAGAAACGTGTCGGTGCGACTGCTCCCGTTCGTCGATGGCGGCTCGTCGACAGCAGCACGCCCTCCGTCCAGAGCGAGCGTCGGCGCTGGCATCTGTCACCGGTCTTCTGGCCAGACTGCGCTGGCCGACTCTGTCGGCGTTGTCGACAAAGACCGTCGACTCGGCGGCCGGCCGGTGCGGCATGTCGGTGACAACATGTGTCGGTGTCGGTGCGGCCGTGTGTCGATGGGGGCTCGTCAACAGGAGTGCGTCTTCCAACGGCAGCGAGCGTCGCCGCTGCCGTCTGTCCTCTGTCTTCTGTGCTGGATGACTCCGTCGGAAGGGTCGACGACAAGGACCGGCCAGCCAAACGCCTCGGTCAGCCGAAGGACGTGTCGATGCCGCCACCGACGCGTTACTCCACCGGGCACGGCGGCTTGCAAACTCGACCTTTGGTGCCCAGTGAAGGTCACTTGTCGTCGGCTCTGATGCTGAACAAAAAGCTGAAAAACAGAGTGATCTCTGTGAGCGAAGACGGGGGTCATAGAAGCTACACGCTGGTGGGCGTGTCGGCGGCCGGCGACGAGTATTTTCGCTGCCTCGTCTGTGACAGCTTGTACAGAAAAAGAAAATGGCAGATCTGCGCCCTGCCCCTGCTGCCACCCGACCTGATGAGCCTCGTCTGGGAGCAGTTCGTCAGCCAGCCGCCACCGCGCCCGCCCAACTGGGTGCCACCGCCTGGCTACACGGAGTGGCCGCAGGCCGAGCTGCTCCTCGCCTTCCGCGACTACGTCGACACGTTCTGGTTCAAGAAGATCGGCACAGACTTGCTGAACCACTGGTTCACCGAGAGGGACCGGACGACGAACGCAGCCGAGGCCTACCACTCGGCCATGGCCAGGTGCGTCACGTCAGGTCTTTCGACGCCCCACGAGCGTGACTTTCACAATTTTTAGATGGAACTTGAGGATACGCATTTGTCGACGTTTCTCCAGCAGCTCCACCGGCGCCACTTCCAGCAGCAGACGAGAATCGACCAACTCGAGCGGCCGGGCACAAGACCACGACCCGTGAAGACCGTGTACGTCGAGTTGAACGACAAGCTTGAGAACTATACAAGCAGAAATTCTCGGTAATAGTATGTTTGTTCTCTCTAAGCTGTATTTGCACAGGGGGTTCTGTATGGATTGCAGGCAGCGACTCGCCCAATCGAGATTGGATCTGGCAGAGGCAACTCTCTTGGCGGAGAGGTTCCTCGCTCGCGCCAAGTACTTGCTGGCCGACCTGGACAGCGAAGGGAAGAGAACGAGGAAGGCGCAGAAGACGATGGAGCGACGAAAGAGCGGCCAGGGACGGAAGAACAGCCGCGGCCGGAAGCGTCCGCTGTCGGCGACGGGGAAGGAGGGAGGCGACTGGATCTCGGGCCAAGAAGCGTCGCACCGTCAGCAGGCCTCCGTTGTGCCGGTCGGCGCCCCCGTCGGCGGGCAGCTCCCTGGCCGGCGTCAAAAGACCGCCAGCGTCCAGATCGGCGCCGCCAGTCCCCACGGTCTTGCGTCTCTACAAATTTGCGCCGCCAGACTCGGCGTGGCAGCAGCAGAAATGCCAAGAGCTGCTAATCCGGTTCAACCGATCGTCGTCCGATGAGTCGCGCCACGGCGCGTTCTTCATCAACCTGACGAGCCCCAGAAGTCGGCAGTCAATCGGTGGTGGCGGCGATTGCTTCTTTCGCTCCCTGAGCTACGTCATCTCGGGAGACGAGTCTGCGTATGCTCGCCTGAGGTCCCAGCTTTGTCAGTTCATCCAAGACAACTGGGACGCGCTGGCCGGCTACGCCGACAACTTCTCGTCTGCCGAAGAGTACCTGATGAACCGGTACGATCTTTTCAAGGGCAAACGCCGGCCGGTGGGCGACTTGCGCTCTGACGGAGTGGACGCCACCGAGTTCGAGTGCTGGGCCGCGGCCAACTGGCTCGACGTGAATCTCTTTGCTTACAATGCCGTTGGCAACGGCCGTCTCGAATGGGCTGTTCACTTCCCGGGCGGAAACGGGGTCTACGATATACCGTCCAATGATCTGAACACGCGCCCAGGGATATACGTGCGAAATCTCTGCGGGCATTTCGACGTCGTGACGTCGATGTAGTGTGCTGCGCTGTTGTGTGCCTGCGCCAGTAACAGTAACGCGTGCCAGAACAATGCGCGTACGACCGTTAGAACGTGGTGCGTTTGAGATGGAAGCCCGGAAGAGTTGCACCGCAAGTTCGAACAACTTCGAATTAATGTGTAAATTTGGACAGCCACCGCAAGCTTTTAATTGGTAAGAAGATTGAGTTGCATTTAATTAAACTGCAGCGATTGGAGTATGTCGCTTGTAAGCGGCGTAAACGTACACATTTTAAATTTGCGCGCATTAGGGGAACGCTCCATCTTTTAGGGGAAAGCCTATCCACCAAACTCGTGAGATCACATACCGTACGTACAGGTGCGTGCTTTCACTACATTGTACGTATGTACACCGAACTTTTTTTAATTGATTTGGGAGATCAGCACCATGTCTAACCGAATGACGTTTCGGACATTATTTGTGATGATTCACTGACCAACATACTGCTTCTACTCACTTGGAGTTGCACCGCCATGCCCATACCTGTAACCGGGTCTGGAAGAGGGGGGGGGGGGGCCGGGGGGGGGGGGGTAGACGGCACTTTTTGGGGGAGGGGGTGGCTGGAGCAAAAAGTGGGGGGGGGGGGGTAGCTGACCATTTTATGAGGTATACTGGTACTTTGTGGTCAAAATGGGTATAAATAGGGTCTAAACAGTGTTATTTAGCTGTTTTATGGTCATATAACACTGAAAAGCACTGAAATACACCAACATTTACTCACTTTTATCGTTTTAGACTGAGTGAAAATCCCTTGGGAAAATTCTGGGGGGGAGGGTTGGGGGGGAGTTGGGTGGGTGTTGGAAAAATAGTGCGGGGCCCCCAAACCCCCCCCCCCCCCAGTTACAGGTATGGCCATGCCATGCAACGTCCTTTTCGACCAATGCACGGCATTTCTACGTAAACGAAACACGAGAAAATGGACGTTGCGCAGCACTATAACGTTCAGGGTACACAAATTTGCTAAGTTGAACACCCAAGTTCAGCTACTAACAAAGCGACTACAGGAAATTGACACTTCAACCCTGCACGAGACCGCATGTCAACCATGTTTTTTTTCTTTTTTCTTCATTTTCCTTAATTATTCTTGAATTCCGAGCTCACTCAGACAGGTCGACGCCGAAGTGCCTGCGGGCCTTGTCGAGGTGCTTGGCCGTCAGCTTGCCCCTTACGAGACTGTGGTCGAAAAAGGCTAGCGAGAAGTAGGGGTAGCGAGTTACGAGGCAGCTGTAGCGACAGTGCAACACCATGTCCACTGGTTGGGGGCCATAGCCACCGGTCTTTGGGTCCGGAACGCGCTCTTTGTGCACCAAAATAAGGTCCTCAGGGGCGAGGGTGCGATTGGGCAGCGTCACCTGAAGAAGGGGGGAGTGGACGAAAGTGCTTGTCGGTGTGTGCGTGCCGGTTTTATTACCCCCCCCCCCCCCGGTGGGGGAGTTGAAAGTCACCCCCGCCCCGCACTAATAAACTTTATACGCTGATTAACACTACACTAATTACAACAATAGTTTAACACTAATTAACACTAACTTTGGCCAAAGTGCCTATTTCCACGCTAGTTCCATTCTAGACCTAAATAATTCACTTTCGGGTCAGGGATCCCAAAATCATTTTGACCCGGTCACACGCATGACCGTTGCGTGCGTGCGTGCGTGCGTGAGTGCGTGCATGCGTGCGTGCGTGCGCGTGCGCGCGCGCGTCCGCCCGTGCTAGGCGTGCGTGTGTGCGTGCTTGGCGTCCGTGCATGCGCGCACGCGCGTTCTGGCGTGCGTGCTTTGGCGTGCGCGCGTGCTTGCGCGCGTGCTTGCGCGCGTGCTTGGCGTGCGCGTGCGTGCGTGCTTGCGCGCGCGCGTGTCGCGCACTCACCCCGCAGGCGACGCACTCCGTGTGCGTGCGTCCCTCCTCCCTCCACTCGCCTAGGAGTCGGAATTGAAAGGGCTCTTCGTTGTGATAGGGCTGCGTGAACACCAGCGCCTTCTCGGCTAATAGAGCAGCTAGCTGCGAGTCCGTGGGACGGACCAGCGAGCCGCAGGGAGGCAAGCTCCTGTCGGCGTCGTCGTCATCGACATACAACTCCGCGTCGGTGAACACGTCGGCTTTCGTATCGTCGGCAGTGCCGCTACCACCAGGGTCCTCCGCGTGGTGACTACTGGAGAACTGAAGATGGGACGAAGAGACACACTTGGAATTGTCGCTCGGATTGTGAGAAGCACGTACCGGCACGCGCGCACGCACGCACGCACCGGCACGCACGCGAGCACGCGCCGGCACGCGCGCACGCACTGACACGCACGCACGCACGCACGTACACACGCACGCACGCACCAGCACGCGCGCACGCCAAGCACGCACGCACCGGCACGCACGCACGCCAAGCACGCACGCACCGGCACGCACGCACGTACACACGCACGCACGCACGCCAGGCACCAGCACGCACGCCAGGCACCAGCACGCACGCACCGGCACGCACGCACGAACGCACGCACGCCAAGCACGCACGCACGCACGCCAGGCACGCACGCACGTACACACGCACGCATGTACGCACGCCAGGCACCAGCACGCACACGCACACACACACGCAGACAGACAGACAAGCAGCCGTCAAAGCCGACAACCAAAATAGCCAGATTTAACCCACTCCGCTGCCCTCTCCTCCACCCGGTTGCTGGGGGTCAAAGAGAAGTTGCTGCCGCAGTCTGTAGGGTGTGTCTGTGGCTTCCTGTTTCTCGAATGGGTAGTCGGCATCGCATGCTGTCATTTCGGTGCGTTTCCTCTTCTTCTTCGGCACAATCGGATTCTTCTTGCGGTAGTAGGACTTGGGACCGACGCGGGGCCGTTTCCAGCCGTCCTTGCGACTTAGAGCGTTGATCTGAACCCACGTGTCAATGCGTGCGTGTGTGTGCGTTCGTGCGTGCGTGCCGGTGCGTGCGTGCGTGCGTGTCGGTGCGTGCATGCCGGTGCGTGCGTGCGTGCGTGCATGCCGGTGCGTGCGTGCGTGCGTGCATGCCGGTGCGTGCGTGTCGGTGCGTGCGTGCGTGTCGGTGCGTGCGTGTCGGTGCGTGCGTGCGTGTCGGTGCGTGCGTGTCGGCACGTGCGTGCCGGTGCGTGCGTGCGTGCGTGCGTGCGCCGAGGCGTGCGTGTGAGTGTGTGTGCGTGTCGGCGCGTGCGTGCCTGTGCGTGCGTGCGTGCGTGCGTGCGTGCGTGCGCCGAGGCGTGCGTGTGCGGGTGCGTGCGTGTCGGCGCGTGCGTGTCGGTGCGTGCGTGCGTCCCAGTGCGTGCGTGTCAGTGCGTGCGTGCGTGCGTTGCGTACCGGTGCGTGCGTGCGTGCGTGCGTGCCGGTGCGTGCGTGTCGGTGCGTGCGTGCCGGTGCGTGCGTGCCGGTGCGTGTGTGCGTGTCGGTGCGTGCGTGTCGGTGCGTGCGCGCCGGTGCGTGCATGTCGGTGCGTGTGTGCCAGTGCGTGTCGGTGCGCGTGTGCCAGTGCGTGCTTGCGCGCCGGTGCGTGCGTGTCGGCGCGTGTGTGCCAGTGCGTGCGTGCGTGCCGGTGCGTGCGTGCGAGCGAGCGCGCGCGCGCGCGCGACGAAGACCTGCGCGGTGCTTCTGGGCTTGAAGATGGGACTGTCCTGGGCTTCGGGGCTCTGAAGGGCCACTTGGAATGCCGCTTGCGGCTTCAGCTCTCGGCCCTGCTTGCGAAGCTTCTCTCTGCAACAACTCCGACTTGTGGCTCAGGAAAGCAACCCCACAGAATCCTTCTACAGTACCCCCCCCCCACCCCACCACTCTGACTGACTGGGACAGCTAGCAAGTATGCTCCTAGCGGTCTCTCCTTCGCCTAGCATACGAGAGGGGGAGGGGGGTTGGTGTTGGTTGTTGTTGTTGTTCTTGGATTAGGGGCAACGCTAGGAGGCCGTCAATGGCCCATATAGCATAGCCATATCCGTGACGCCTTCGCGTCTACAGCCGCGTTAATTCGGCTCTAGACTGTCTACAGTCTATAGCAAAAAAAAAAGCAGCGGACACCGAACCTGACGCTGGGCCGGACGTGGTAGTAGGGCTGGCGCAGGCGCTCGGCGGTGCGCGTCGCCCCGTGCGCCCGCGGCTTCAGCTCGGACAGCGGCGTCTCTGCCGTGTAGCTAAAACGATGGAAGCCCCATAAAGGAGGAGTGGTCATTTCGGTGCGGTGGCACGAACCGGCGCGCACGCACGCACCGGCACGCAACGCACTGGCACGCACGCACGCACCGGCACGCACGCACGCACCGGCACGCAACGCACTGGCACGCACGCACGCACCGGCACGCAACGCACCGGCACGCACGCACGCACGCACGCAGGCGCACGCACGCACGCACGCACGCACGCCGCGTGCACGTACCAATCGGGCATACCACAAACCAACCTGTACGACAGTATGGCGAGCCGCGGGACGAAATTCTCGCCCGCGTTTTCCTCGAGTATGAAGAGTCGCTTGAGAAACTGGTCATTGGCGACGTCGGGGTGCTCATAGCGGTGCTTGACGATGCGCCACTTCGCCCGCTCCGACAGCCCGCGATCGCGACCCGTGCTTCGAAGCTCTGAGACATGACATGTGTTCATTAGAATAATTTGTATTTCGAGAAAAGAGAACAATTGTGTAATTTGCCTTCTGCCATAATTCTATGCGCCCTCTGTGAAACATGTCTTGAGCCACGTTTGATTGTCCGTGTGGCGCATGCGTCTGTCTGTTTGTTGGTGTTGCGGGGGGGGGGGGCAGGATTGGATTGTACCTACTTGACTGGGAGTTTAATGTCCAAACTAAACCAAATTGTCTGAACGTTTTCGCCTTTTTACCCACTCACCTGTAACTGGGGCTGGCACAGTGGGGGGGGGGCAGTGGCGTAGCCAGGGAGGGGGCGGAGGGGCCTCCTTTTGGTAGCCAGAACCGATTATTTGGCATTCTTTTTGACTTTGAGCTGATGATTGTGATGATAATTAGGGCTGTGCGTCCATTTCTAGAGCAGATGGTGCGTTTGTAAGGCGCGTTTATATAGCAAAATCTTGATAGGTGCAGTGAAAAGTAGAAATTTTTGCAAAAAAAAAAAAACAAACAACAAAACATCACCCCCCCCCCTCCTTTGGAATTCGGCCCCTCCTTCAGAGAATCCTGGCTACGCTAGTGGGGTGGGGGGGGGGGGGTAAATGGCCAAATTCTGGGGGGGGGGGTGTCTGGGGCACACAGTGGGGGTGGGGATAGCTGGCCATTTTTTGACTTATGCTTGTTCTTTTTTGTCAAAAACGGGTATAAATAGGCTCTAGATAGTGTTATTTAGCTGTGTCACGGTCACATAACACTGAAAAGCGCTGAAATACACCGACATTTACTCACTTTTATCGTCTTAGACGCTGTGAAAACCCCCACCAAACCCCGCCCCAGTTACAGGTGTATGTCCGGGACGGTGGCGTGTGCTTTGGCCTTTACAGGTATCCCACTCACCAGCATCGAGCACCCTGGCGTGCCGATTGCCATCTCCCCACTTGCCATAGGAGTCGACGAACATGTCCCGGCGGTGCGGTAAGCTGGCACAGTCCAGCACGTACGTGTGCACGTTCGCACCGTCCGGCAGCTTGTGCGGCACGTCCGACAGAGCGAAGCTGGAATTGCGGACAAAATGTTGGTCAACGATGGTTTCTTTTGTGGAGGTTTGAGCATACCTGTAACTGGGTCTGGAAGAGTGGGGGGGGGGAGTAAATGGCCAAATTCTGGGGGAGGGGCAAAACGTGGGGGGTAGCCGGCCATTTTTTGATTTATATTGGTACTTTTTGGTCAAAAAATAGGTATAAATACGGTCTAAACAGTGTTATTTAGCTGTTTTATGGCCATATAACACTGAAAAGCACTGAAATACATTTACTCACTTTTATCGTTTTAGACTGAGTGAAAATCCCTTGTGAAAATTCTGGGGTGAGGGTTGGGGGGGGGGGGGAGTTGGGTGGGTGTTGGAAAAATAGTGCGGGGCCCCCAAACCCCCCCCCCCCCAGTTACAGGTATGGGTTTGAGACCGAAGTCTCAGGCGAGAGGGGGACCGCATGGGTCCTTGGTTACCTCTGCCTGCAAGACCGATTGTCTCAATGAGAACCACGATCAGGGGGCACCGTTTTCGCGTCAGGCCCTTGCCCAAGGGGGGGGGGGGCGGGGGTTAGTGCTCTTGGCAGTCTTGCCACGCTGAGGATTGAACTCCGCATCTTGCGGTTTGGAGCCAACGTCTTAGCCCAACTGCGCAAATAGCCGCCAAATTATAAGGTTGAAAATGGTCGGCTACACCCCCCCCCCCAATTTTTGCTCCAATTACTCCCCCCCCCCCCCACTCAGCCAGACCCAGGTGTGGTCAACGATTGCATTAATCACATTCAAGGGGGCCAATAATTATAGGGTCTACGGTATCAGTTTGTCATCTATGGCATACACGACTCATGTTCACCCCTTCTTCAGGTCCAAGTACCACAAATCCTCCAATAGTGCCCCCCCCCCCGGGGCACTACACTTTCAACATTATTGGGTGGGGGGGGGGGGCATTATTGTAGGATTTACGGTCTGTGTAGCCCCATCCATTTGTATGCCTCCTCCCTTATTGCTGCAGGCCAGCAGCGAACCTCCACAGATTGACGGCGCTGTCGAAGAAGAGTACCGAGGCCTCGTCGATGGAGTCGACGAATCGGCGCTGAAAGTCGACGGCCGCCCTGCCCGTGGGCAGCGTGCGCCAGCGGCCCTCGTCCACGCCCGCAGGCACGAAGGAAACGTTGGGCGTTTGCACCACGATGCGGCGACGCGTGCTGCTGCCGCCGCCTCCGGTCGAACCGTCGCCCTGTTGTTGTTGTTGTTGGATTAGGGGCAACGCTAGGAGGCCGTCAATGGCCCATATAGCAGAGCCATCTCCATGACGCCTTCCCGTCTAGGGCCGTGCAATTAGCCAAAGACCTTCGGGAGAACGCCATCTGTAATCTAGGGCAGCGATGGCACGAGACAAATCCATTGAGAGGGAAGTCCTCGATCTAGTGGCCCCATCAAGAATCGAACTCACCGAACTCAACGTCCAGAATGGAGAAATCTTCCACAGAGATCGGTGCATTGGCCAACCCCCCCCCCCACGATCATAGAAGCGGCGGCACACACACAAAAACAAACAACTTGGCCAAAAGGTCCCATTGGTCACAGTAGGGCCTTCATAGAAAGTTCCCGAGAATACCGAGGGGGGTGGGGGGTCACACAAACCCGGCATGGGCAAACCTAGACCCCCCAAACCCCACCCCAGTTACCGACAGGGTTCTCATTTGTGTGCTGGGACATGGTCGGAGCCGTCTGGACAGCAGGTTGGTCTCCTCTGGGAGCTGTATGTCCCTGGGCGTCCCTTGAGCAGCCGGCCAGCGGAACCAACCCGGGCTGACTGGGTCTCATCTCTCACTAGCAGCGGTCGATTGTGACCAGAGAGAGGCCCCCGCGATCATAGAAGCGGCCCACACACAAACAAACAAACAAACAAACAGGGTTCTCACTTCTTTCTTGATGACTCGCACGGTGAGCTGTCTGGTGAGAGCGGGGGCGAGAGGCGGAGCGAGGGCGGCTGTGGCATTGTGGCTCTGGCTACTACCACTACTGCTGAAGTGACTCAGGTGGAAGGCGCGCGCCATCTTGTGGTAGCCGCCGCGCGACTTTTTCTTGATCTTCAGCTGTGAGATGGGCTTCTCCGACTCGTAGCTGAACGCGACACTCGGCACATACATAGGTGTAAAACTGGGGCAATCAAAGCTGGGGATGTGGGCCCTGGATTTTTCAAAAAGTCGATGGGGGGGTTTTCTCGTTTTCCAGCCTGAATAATGACGTAGAAAATGCTTCGTGTATGCCGAAAACGCAGCGCCGCAGGAAAAATTCGGTGAATTTTTGGCCAAAAACACACACTTGAAAGACTCCAAAATGGACCGTAGATGCGTAAAACATAGGCGAACGCACGCACGCACGCACGCACGCACACCCATGGTTCGCACACGCTTATTTGCTTGTTCGTAGCTAGCCCACCAGCTAACCTGTAGCCGATCATGGCCAGCAGCTCCACCAACTGCATCTTGCCCTCGACGCCAACTTTTCTATTCTCCTCCAAAATGAAAATTTTCTTGAAGAAAGTCCCGTCTTCTGGCGCTAGACCCGGGTGGGTGTAGTTGTAGCGGGTAACGCGCCAGCGGAACTGGCGCGCCGGCCTCTCCAAGTCGGCCCGACCCACGCTCAAAAGGCCTGAAAAGAGCCTAAGATTCGGACAGCCTAGCATACGTGTAAAAGGCTCTGGAAGAGTGGGGGAGGGGGGTAAATGGCACTTTTGGTGGGGGATCTCCAGAGCGAAAAGTGGGGGTAGCCGACCGTTTTTGAATTATACTGAAACTTTTTGGTCAAAAAATGGGTCAAAATAGGCTCTAAATAGTGTTGTTTAGCTGGTTTGTGGTCAAATAACACTAAAAGGCACTGGAAAACACCAACATTTACTCACTTTTTATCGTTTTAGACAGACAGTGAAAATCCCTTGGGAAAATTCTGGGGGTCTGGGGGTTGGAAAAATAGCGGGCCTCAAAAAGCCCCCCCCCCTCCCAAGTTACAGGCATGGTTGGCCATTGTGCGTGTAGGTGCGGCACGAAAATCGGGCCGGGCTGGGGCAGTACGAATTTGTTTAGAGCGGGTGGAGAATTGGGGAACTGATTTTAACGCATCGCAAATTGAAAAAATTAACGCCATTGCAAAGTTTTGAATTGCAACCTGCGGCAGCAAGCGCACTTCAATGCCAATTTCACACGGAGGACAATAGGGACAGGGCCCGTCTCCCAACGCAGGCGCACTGTCGAAAAAATCACATAAATCACAAAAAAAGTTTCGCCGAATTGCAACTCACGCGTCGTGTAGCACTTGGAAGTCCGCACCCCCTTGCCCCAGCGGCCATAGGCGTCGGTGAAAATGTCACCGTTTATCCGCTTGACGGCGTCCAAGTCCAGGTAAAAGGTGTGCGAAGTCTCATTTTCCGGCAACTTCATGGGCACTTGCCCGCTCAGCTGACCCTTATGGGCCAATTCCTCCAGGAGAACTCGCAGCGCCTCGTCGGTCGTCTCGAAGAACCGGATCTGAACCGGTTTGGGCCGGTTCGAACCGGTTTTATACCTATAATATCCTATAGCTAGTATAGCGCCATACCTATAGCGATTAAAGAATCGGCCTCTTGCGCGCGAGGTCCTGGGTTCGATTCGTGATGGAGCCACTAGATCGAGGACTTCCCTCTCTATGGATTTTCTCGTGCCGTCGCTGCCCCTAGATTACAGATGGCGTTCTTCCAAATGTATTTGGTCAATAATGCGGCTCTAGACGGGAAGGCGTCATGGAGAAGGGTATGCTGTATGGGCCATTGACGGCCTCCTAGCGTTGCCCCTAATCCAACAACAGCCGGTTCGAACCGATAGCACACTAGTACTTATCGCCATATCTGCAAGAGCGAGTGGGGGGGGGGGGAGAGATATTGGGGATGAAGCAAAAGGGGGCAGTTTTACTGATACTGGTACTTTTTGGTGAAAATGGGTCGAAATTGCCTCTAAATAGTGTTATTTAGCTGTTTTACTGTCATGCAACACTGAAAAGCACTAAAAACACCAACATTTACCCACTTCTATCGTCTTAGACATGGCGAAAACCCTTTGGGAAAGTTCTGGGGGATTTGAAAAAATAGTGGGGGTGGTACCCCCCCAGTTACAGTATGCTTATCGCACGTACGTATTCGTATCGACAACAAACATAACGGACCTCCTTTGCAGCCCGATTGGCAAGTCTCGCACTACGCAGCCTAAAAGCGCGCCTGATTTTGTGGTGTCCGTTGCTGAAGCGCCGCACGAAATGGCGATCTGCCAATGGCACGTCCGACAAATAACTAAAATAAAGAAATTATGAAAAATGTATCTAAAAATGGCAAATGGAATTCTAAGCGAAGCGAATAAACTAGGGAAAAACGTTTGTGGGCAATTTTTCGCGATTTTAATCTAAAAGTCATGTGGTTTTATTTGCAAAAATACTATACAGGTAGGGACAGCATTAGTACGGTACATTAAGAACGTTTTTTTTTCAATTTCTGCCGATTTCTAGAACTCATTCAATATTGCTTGCGTAGCTACCTACCGTATCTCGCAGGTATACACCGTAAAATACCACGGGTTGTGTTCACGCTTTACTAAACGGCTGTGTACCTGTAACTAATCAACGCGACTTTGCCCACTAGGGTTCTTTCGTCAGAGCTAGCGTCTTGTACATTCTCCTCCAAGAACATGATGGTGCGTAGAAATTGGCCATCTGTGATGTCCGGATGAGCATAGGTGTAGCGGGTGACTTTGTAGAGAAAAGCGCCGCTTTCGCGCGCTTCAGCGAACGCCGCCGACTCCATGCGGCCCATGCTGACCAGGTCTGGGAAATACGAACCGCGTGTGTGTGTGTGTGTGTGTGTGTGTGTGTGTGTGTGTGTGTGTGTGTGCGTGCGTGTGTGTGTGTGTGTGTGCGTGTGTGTGTGTGTGTGGTGTGTGCCGGTGCGTGCATGTCGGTGCGTGCGTGTCGGTGCGTGCATGTCGGTGCGTGCGTGTCGGTGCGTGCATGTCGGTGCGTGCGTGCGAGCGTGCGTGCGCGTCGGTGCGTGCGTGCGTGCGCGTCGGTGCATGCGTGCGTGCCGGTACGTGCGTACGTACGATAATAAGTGCTCGATTCACCTTCCGTAAAGAACTTGACCGCTCTGAAGCTCCGGCCCCACTTTCCATAGTCGTCCGTGAACACATCCCCATCTCTGTCCTCGATGCAAGCCTGCATGTTCAGCAAAAAGGTCGCCACATTCCGACCTTCGGGCAGTCTGCCGGGAATTTTCTTGTGAAGCGCATCTAATTTGCCGGAATTCTCAATGAGAACGGGTAGGGCCTTGTCGATCTCTTGGAAAAAGCGCGAGTCAATCGGTGCCGCGTCGCCGCCGGCCGCGTTATTTTCCACTCTCGGCAGCTGTTTCCTTGTTGCGCTGCCGGGGGTTCGGACGCGAAAGCTGACATTGCGGTTGCGCACACCGGTTTGCACCTCCCCTGTGGTTCCGGAAATCAGGACGCCCGTCAGGAGTCGCGCCTGACTGCGCGTGCCGACGCTGAACCGCATTTTCGCGAGTTTTTAGAGGATTTTTTGACGATTTCGGTTCGACAGTGACGGGCAACCTCGCATGGCGCGATTTACCATTTGCCGTGCACGGCGAGCTCAGCATCGGACATTTTGGTGTGTTTTCTTGTGGGCCAAAAACAGTAGTTGGAAGTGCGAAATAACAAATAATGGTGCACCGGAATATAAGCTGCTTTGAGCACCATAGCACGGCTCTAATCTTTTGCTCTAGCACAGTTGTTTGTGACGCGGAATAAGTTTTTGCTGGCACAATCGGTAAAACTGAAGCAACTGCGGGGAGAAAATAAATTAATTAAACTGCCCTAAGCAAATCCTTAGCAAAAGAAACGTCCCAGTCCATCTATCTACACTCTGTTTTTTTTTAACTTTATTTTGACACCACCATGCAGTGCAATTAGAATGAATATGGTAGCTATGTAAATAATAATATGTACTCCTACCTAACATTAGGATACTGGGAGTATTTATTTTCAGTTAATAAATGAGCGTTTCGCCTCTATGCCTGACGCTCAGACTGGCAAATTGCTCCCACCTTTCTGCCCTGCTGCTAAAGAATTTGTGCTCAAACGAGCAGGCACAGCGCACAGCTAGACCTGCAATATTCCGGTGCGTTTTTTTTGCTGAAGCTTCCATCTTTTGCAATCCGACCACCAATTCCCCTTACAGACTAAAATTCAAATGTACTGTACCGTACCGTATATCGGTACTTGGTTCAATCAAACTAACTTCCTGAACTGAAACTTAGCTGAAACTAGACCCCACGTCTTTTTGATTTAAAGCGCCCACGCCCCGACATTTCAACAATCTAAAACACCTTGGAATGCACTCCCATCATTGAATTACGATTCACTAATTTGCGTACCCATTCTCACGGGGAAATTTTGGTGCCTTAGTGGTTTGTAATTGTAGAACAGAGAACGAGCCAAGTGATAGGTCGTGCTCATTCCAAGTGTGTGTAACTGTGTGCACGTGACCCGCGCGAGCAATGAAATTTGATTGAAGCAGCAATTCTTGAAGCGAGGAGGTGGAAATGCACGCGAGCCCCCGCACGCACGTACGCACGCATCGGCACGCACGCACGCACCGACACGCACGCACGCACGCACGCACTCACGCACGCACGCGCCGCGCGCACGTACGCACGCACGCACGCGCCGCGCCACGCGCGCGCGCACGCACGCACGAACCGGCACGCACGTACGCACAGCAGGCTGTGCACGTTTTCAACTGAGTAGTGCCTCTATTCTTTGTTCCTTTCTTTCTGTCTTCGAAACGCAACCGCGCCAACCGCGCATTGGAGCGGCGCGTTTTCCCAGCAGATGTTTGACGCCGTCATTTACACCGCCGCACCGCTGGGTCAGTGCGTGCGTGCGCGCCGTGCGTGCGTTCGCGTTCGCGCGTGTGTGCGTCCGTCCCTCCATCTCTCCCCCCCCCCCCGGCGTCGGCACACGGCCGGCAGTCGCCATATTTTCTACCGCTTCCGACACTGATGGATGGGGGGCGGAGGGCCGCCACCGTCGTCGCTCGAATAAAACCGGTTTGGGCAAACAAACCGCGTCAGATAAGGGGCGGTATTGAGCCGGTCACGGTAGCTAGCTGGCGCTTCTGCTATCATTAATCAACGCTCCTCCGTCCCGAAGGCCCCCCCCGCCTCCCCGTCCTATGCATATGCATACGCGCGTACGTATACGCGCACACACCACTGGGCCAATAGGCTGCCAACTGTGCGAGCGCGCAACACAACGCTTAACGGCCATTTGCGCGAGAAAATTTATGGCCCATGGAAGAAATCTAATAAACGCGCACGCGCCAGCCCAATTTATTCCGGCGATATTTGTTTGCGCCCGCTCGCAACTGCGCTTCTGTCGCCCCCCAACAAGCGGATCGATATTTCAACCCCCGGCGCGGTCAATAAATTACACGCTCTGACGTGCGCGGATGACTAATGCCCCCTTTAGGGTTTCGCTGCTCGTACTGCGGCCCGTGAAATTGCTCGTACCCCATTTTGTGTAGCTTGATTTATGAACTGCCCGGCGTTGCCCACGGGGCTTTGTGGCTTTTGCCTTTTATCCGTATTGAGACACTCAGATGATTTGTGTCTGTGTTAGAATGATTCCGAGATTCTGCCCTTGCTTTGCCGTAGGTGTTTCTTCAACAAATTTTGTTGTTGGTTCATTCTGTGCGACCTATTGTCTGTATAACTGACTTTTGTATAAACTATTGTTCTCAGTGTCAGATTCCTTCCAAAAAATAGTGTGACCTTGCAAATTTGTTTAGTAGTTGAACACAAAAAAACGTCCTTCTGCTCAAGTAGTTGTCCTGCTTTTTTTAAAGGTTCATAAAAATATGTTCCCTGTCCTTCGTTGCGATGGACTCTACTTACTTAACTACAAATTTGCTGCAGTTTCACTGTGTTGCCGCTAGTTAGCCCAAATATTGTCCGAAATAGCACTTTAGCGCCTGTCTTTCTGTGCTATGTTTTATTGTCGGCGCGCAGCTATACCATGTTTGTTGTTGGATTAGGGGCAACGCTAGGAAGCCGTCAATGGTCAATATAGCAGAGCCATCTCCATGCCGTCTTCCAGTCCAGAGCCGCATTAATTAGGCAAAGACATTCGGAAGATCGCCATCTGTAATATAGGGCAGCGATGGCACGAGAAAATCCACTGAGAAGGAACCCCTCGATCTAGTGGCCCCATCAAGAATCGAATCCAGTGCGCGCAAGAGGACCGATTCTGTACCACTAGGCCATACGCTGTCCCAGCCATACCGTACTCTGTACATTTGCAACTTGCCTTCCATGTTCTTTAGGTGTGACTGCTGGCGTTGACATTGGGATGTAATGACTTGTGAAGAATATGAAACCATGGGAAGCCCTGTTATGGAACATAGCAGTGCAAATTTGCATTATCAACATGGTGACAACGGCACATCCCACAGGTTACTGTAAACGCTTTGTGTAATACTGTAGATTGGCCTGCTTGCAGGAATGATTCGATGCTACATGTAAAGGGTGTGCTTTTTTTACCACATTTTGTTTTTGAATAGCTTTGCTACTTTTATATACGATGCAACTGCAACTACATTGTACTAGAGCAAACGCTTTCAGTCTACATAGTCCAAGCCCCAGATAGCCCCTGCACCTCAAGGAACGTGTCTCTGCCCTATGGCTATTTGAAACTGGCGCCAAAGGGTGTGGATGTCTTCAGAGAAAAAGCAACCATCACCAACTGTCTCATTCATCTGACTGCGCCCCATGGCTACAAGGTCAAGCTGCAAGTGGAGCACTTTGACCTTGGCTCAGCGGACCAGGGAAAGTGCCCGAACACGGATTCTGTGTTGCTCTTTGAGGTCTGACGTCTGAAGCTCACTGGCAATCAGCACCAACTTGCACGCCTTTTCACTTCAGCCACACGCCAAGTCTGGAACCCAGAAACTTGCCATCCCACTGGACCAGTCCCCTGAAGCGTCCCTGCCCAGCATTCCCCAGCAGCTCTATCCCTTCAACTCTCCCCTGATCAAACGTGACGTATGCGGGACGCACAAGAGCGGCGTCACCCTGATTGTATCGGACTCAAACGCCCTCAGCATCGTCTGGCATGCGGAGAAAGCGAAGCAGGCAGCAGAGGGAAGAGAACCGATCGCCGGGGACTTCAGTCTCATCTGGAACCACGTGAGGGTTCCGGAGAATGGTGAGTGGGCCAATTTCTGGTGTCAACTCGAGTTCACAATTAGTAACATTTTGTCGCAGTGTAGACAGATTTTCATAAAATGCATTTGCCCAAAAAACCCTAGACCTCTCCCCCAGGTAGGGTTTAAGGTTTATGGATCTGAGCAACAAGGCGCTGAGATTGTGGCACTTTTGGCAACTTGCGACAGTAACTGATCAACATATTTACGTAATTTATGTAATCCCTATAGTGGAACTCGAACATTTTTTGTACTGAGTTTGAACAGCTGTAGTACAACTGCAGTTTTAAATTTTAAACTGGTCACAGATAGAGTAAGGCGCAATTCAGGAAAGTGTCACCCGCTCAAGGAGTTTCAATGCGTCAGCAAAAACTGCGTACCTCTTTCATTGGCCTGCGACACCATCCCTTATTGTGATGACAACTCCGATGCAGCCGACTCAAATGGCATTCTACCCGCTGAGTGTTGGTTGACGACAGTTCACTCTGTATTTGACTTAGAGATACAATTAGGAAACAATTCAGGCCAGTCTTTCGACTATCCCTCTTGGCTGCTCGCTCTGACTTGCATCTTTGCTGTATTCGGCTCTGTGTTACTCTTTGTGGTTTCTCTGATTATCTGCAAGCAACTGACCGTGTTTTTCTGCAAAAATCACGCCCTCTATGGCGGAAACGACGCCGGCGCAACAATTGCCGGAGATGGCCGCAACTCTTTGGGCGTAACATCCGTCGACACCGGGACTTGCCAGTACTTGCTGCAGGCTCCTACAAAAAGTACCGTAATTTCCGCCAGTGGCAGCGGAAACACGCAAGAACAGCGCAGGACCTTGCTGGAAGGGAGCAGCAATCATCTTCAAGTGGTGTGATCCATGACTTTTCTCGTGTGAATATGTAGGTATGTAACAGTGTAAGCCGAGTGATTTGTGATTTGTCTCGTCGTGCTGCTACGACTCAAACTCCTCTCTGCAGTGTAAATAACCGTAAAATCTCCAATAGTGTTTGGGACAATAGAGGGGGCACTACAATTTTAACCTAAAAATTCTAAACGAGAAAAGTGGGTGAGGAGAGGAGCACATGTTTTCATTCAAACGACTGTAAAGTAGAACTGTGGTGTCTGTCGTCTTTTCGCGCTCGCCTGCATTTCTACACAGGGTGATGTGTCCAGCTGTGTGTCCGACAAATGGAACTACGCACTGTCTGCAGTTGCATGCAGTCCGCAACTTCAGTTTTGAAGAAAATCGTACATTGAAACGGCAAATTCTCAAATCGGATAAACACCACACAGACCCACGACTCCAGCCCGCTTGTCAGCAATGCAGCAAGCGCATTGAAAAAGTATGCGATTGTCTCCCAGCTGTTGGCGCGTGACTCTGAGTGCGTGTGTGCCCTGGAATGTGGGCTATGATTCACGCACGACTCATAATACTGAATTTTACCGTATAATGATGCAGTTTGAACATTACATACAGGCATACATATACATAGGCGGTACATAGACGGGCAGGAGGGCGGGCACGGACGCATGGTGGCGCGGGCGAGCAACTTGAAATCGACGGCGCTGATGGCATTTCCGTTGTTGAGATCAGCTCAGTGCGTAGTGGCTCAGTGGTAATGCGTCGTGCTCGGCGCGCTCGTGGTCGGGGGTTCAACTCCCATCCACCGAGGTCACTGAGTCACGAATCCCTTTGGGCAAGGGATGAATCGCTCTCATTGCCTCGGTGTAGGGCGGCTCCGGGGCTTCGGCCCGAAATCCGTGCCAGGTGGCGGCCCACCTTCCCTCGCGGGAGAAGAACGCAGTAGGTAGTGTTAGTGATACAGTGTAATTATGATGCATCGCTTCTTCGTACCCCGTGCGTTGGTTTACGGTCCCTGTACTGTGTCGTGCTTGCATCAATAAAAACATTGATTGATTTGAGAGCGCGAACTTGGACGCGAGAAAATGGCGCCCGAGGAAGTGAGAATGCGAAGAAGTGGAAAGGGAGGAACTGGGGGTCCAGCCCCCCTCCCCAGGATCGGGCTGACTGGGTCTCATCTCTCACTAGCAGCGGTCGATTGTGACCAGAGAGAGAGGCCTCCGCGATCATAGAAACGGCCCACACACAAACAAACAAACAAACAAACTGGGGTCAAACCAATTGCGCAACTGCGCATCCTTTGTGTAGGAAAATCGGGCTAGCTGAATGGACAGAGAAACGGGGACGAACCGTTCCCTATGTATCGTTTCCATACTCGGCTGAACTCATCACATTCATTAGTTGACCGCCCTCTCCTCTACAGATCGCAACCTGTCACTTGGGTGTTTCTTTGCGCGTTTCGCACAGGACTTTCTCGAAGTCGGCGACGGCCACCTGGCCGTCATCGGTGATGGCGTCCCAGCTGCCGGTGTCGCGGCACCGACACCGCTGTAGCGGGGAAGACGAGCGGCCCATCGTCTTGTTGGCCGAGTCGTAGAACACCGCCTCCATGCCAGAGGCGCACTGCGCCAGCCAGTAGTCACCGATGAGCTTGTCCTTTGAGTCCGGCCACTTCTCGCCAGAGTCTTTCAGAATCGGTGGGCAGCCTGAAGAAGCAGCAATCATGCAAGAACGCAGAGCTACATGTGTACTCTACCCGTTGCTCTTCACTACAGAAATCATGAGTAATGACTCGTCTTTGGCAGATACCCCACCCTACAACTCGGTGTACAAACACGTCTGTCACATTCACACGCGGTGCACTGATGATAGTATTGCGGCACCTAACGTTGAAGGGCAAGTTGGGTACTATTGCGTCTCGGACATTATTTGAGAAAATACTGCACTCTACTACTCGTACCCTCGGGTTAACGAGGACATTATTATCGGATTTAGGGTACGTACACGTAGGTAGGTACCTTGCGGCACGCAATCCATGTGCGGGCGGAAGTACCAATAATTATGACAACTCCAGTAACCATCGCCGGCACAAGTCAAGTCAAGTGTGGACGGGGTCCCTTGCAATTTGCCGGTCCACTTCCGCGCCGTAATGAAGTCCTGGAACGCCTGCAGTTTTGCCTGGCGGCCGCTCACTTTGGGGCAGGAAACCCTTATGTTGAATTTCTCGGGGTACCAGCCATTCCCCGGTGCGACAAGCGCCCCGTTTTTTCGTGAGTCAGCCTTCACCGTTGCCGGCACGTCAGTGTTGCTGATGAGTTGACACACTGAAGAATAAGTGGCTCATAGTGGCTCAACTATAGTTTGTTGTTGTTGTTGTTGGATTAGGGGCAACACTAAAAGCCTGAGACCGTCAATGGCCCACATAGCATACCCATCTCCATGGCGCCTTCCCGACTAGAGCCGCATGTAATTAGCCAAAGACATTCGGAAGAACGCCGTCTGTAATCTAGGACAGCGACGGCACGGGAGAATCCATTGAGAGAAAAGTCCTAGATCTAGTGGATCCATAAAGAATCGAACGCAGAACAGTGCGCGCAAGAGGCCGATTCTCGACCACTAGGCCATATTCGCTGCCCAACTAGGTACAGTACTGTAGGTAGCAGGTACTATATGTTACCTACTCTGCACTACATGGGTACAAGCAATGCCGGAGGGCGATTAAGCTTTGCATTCCACCCCCCCCCCCCCTTAAATTCTCAAGACAAGCGATGGAAAGTGGGTTTTAGAAACACAGCTGTTATCGAGGCACCGGCTGTATAGTGGGACCCCGTGGCAGCGCCTCCGTCAGGCTTACACCCAGACCTGCAGCGCATCCAACAGCAAAGAAATTTTCTATGGGATTTTCTCCGACTTTATCTGATCCAGTGCGACTCTTTCCATTGTCTGCCGGCTTTCGTTTGTCCGGGACGACAAGCCAATGGCCACGCGAGTCGCAGACGGCTGCGACAGTCGCCACGTTCGCCGTTCGATTCGTTTCCACCGATTGAGGCACATGCTCGTACACGGGTTCATATGTGGGATATTGATCGCCTGGCTTAAAGAATCGGCGCGTTCTGCGTATCTTTCGGACGTATCGTTGGCCAATGAACGCGACGGAGGCGTTGAGGCCCTCGCCCGAGAAACGGCCGCAGTCGATGCGGATGCGGTCGCCGGCGCTGAAGCGCTTCTCTTTGAGCTCGCGTCGCTTGAGCACCGTCACTTCCGCTGGGTGCAGCTTGAACCGCCTCGTGCCTCGGTTTGTACTCGTGTCCTCTATCAGTTTGGGACACTTTTTCTTGGACCTCGCCGCCGCCGCCCCTACCGCTGCGGCGACGATCAAACTAAAGCGGCCGAAGTCGATTCCACTCCGCTGGGTGGATCTTTAAATAAATTTGCCCTTGCTAATAATCTTAAACCAAATGCGGCAGAAATTTACTACACTGGTTTGGGTGAATGCAGAAAGCGAATCTACTAATCCGAATTTGTTACAGTCAACGCATGCACATACAATGGCTCGACAAGGACAAGAGTGTATGCTCCAGTTTGTCCGAATACAATGTATAGCAAGGCAAACTCCACCAGCAACAACTCACACTACTGTCACGGTAGTCCAGCCGAGGGAGCTCATTTTCTCAAAGGAGCAATCAGTCCCGTAACTGAGAAAATCATGGATCACCAAATCCGACAGTTTCATTGACGTGTGCACAGGCTGCATTCGATGGCCATTCTCGAAACGTGTCGACACAAACGCAAGACGGCATATCACCTTCTTCTCGTCATATGTTGCCACGCATCGCATATCAAAGGCGCCCCCCCCTTTTACAAACGCACGCACGCACGCACGCACGCACGCACGCACGCACGCACGCACGCACGCACGCACGCACGCACGCACGCACGCACGCACGCACGCACGCACGCACGCACGCACGCACGCACGCACGCACGCACGCACGCACGCACGCGCAATCGCATGCTTTTCCACTGTGCTGCAACCTGCAACCTCATATGATCTTGCTAAGGCCGCTACTACGGTACTCTATATGTAATGAGAGTTGAGAACGCTACTGTGTAATAAAAAAAGCTGCCGCAAATTGAGTTGTGGGATGAACGGGACCACATGTGGATCAGGGGGTGATGACGTGGGCGTTTGTGCCGACACGTTTCGAGAATGGCCATCAAATGCAGCCTGTGCACATAGACAGATCTGTCACATTTGGTCATCTTTCATTTTCTCAGTTAGGGGGGGGGGGATTGCTCCTTTGAGAAAATGAGGTTCCTGCGCTGGACTTCCGTGACAGCACTGTGAGTTGTTGCTGGTGGCGTTTGGCTTGCCATACATTGTACCTACATACATGTACGCATGTGTAGGTACATTATACACGTACATTGCATGCGTTCACTCCAATAAATTCGGATTAGTCGATTCGCTACCGCACACAATCTCCACCTATCCAAACGAGTGTAGCAAATTTGTGTCAAAATTGGTCCCCAATTACTATTCGATAATGCGATTTTAACATCCACTTTAATATCCGGATTCAATAGCGCACCGGAGTGAAAAAGACTTCAGTCGCTTTAGTTTGATCGTCGCGGCGACGGCGGCGTCGCCCAAGCAGTGTCCCAAACTGATAGTGGACACGAGTACGGACCGAGACACAAGGCAGTTCAAGATGCACCCAGCGGTAGTGACGGTCCTCAAGCGACGCGATCCCAAAGAGAAGGAGTTCAGCGTCGGCGACCGCATCCGCATCGACTGCGGCCGATTCTCTCGCGAGGGCCTGAACGCGTCCATCGCCTTCGTGGGCAAACGCCTGCGCCCGGTCCGCGGATTGAGCCATCAAACGTGGGAAAGGGGCCGGGTCGGGCCCACGAATCACTATAAAAATTATGACAAGCTTCAACCGGTGGAAACGAACCGAACGGCGAATGTGGCGAGTGTGGCGGCCGTCTGCGACTCGCGTGGCCATTGGGTTGTTGTCCTGGAAGACGCGGACAAACGGCAGCTGGCGGACAATGGAAAGGGTCAAAGTGGATCAGCAGCGAAAGTCGAAGAAAAGCCCATAGAAAATTTCTTTGCTGTCGGATGCGCTGCAGGTCAGGTGCAAGCCTGACGGGCATACCTGTAACCGGGAATTGGACCTGGGGGGGAGGGTTCGGGCACTTTCTGGGGGGGGGGTGAAAATCTGGAGGAGAGGGGTCTGGGCAAAAAAATAGGCAATTTTTGGTCTATTTTTAGTCAAAAATACACAGTAAAAACCTGAAAATAGGTACTTTTTAGTCATAATACACTGTAAATAACGCAAACACTGTAAATGACACTTTTGGGTCGATTCTTGCTCAAAAACACTGTACAAAACGCATTTACCGTAAACCCTATAATTAGCCCCCCTATAATTAGCCCCCCCCCCTATAATAACACACCCTCCCAAGACCACTTTGAGTTAATAAGCCCCCCCCCTATAATTACACCCCCTCCCTAAATGATATCATCGTCTGAAAGGCACATGTTTCCATATCTGGGTGTATGTATGGTTGTGTGTGTATGTACACGTATGTGTATGTGAGACTGTGTGAGAGTGTGTTAGAGTGTACCAACGTGTGTGCACAGCGCCTTTTTCCGTTAAAAATCGCCTCCACGCGCCTTTTTCCCCACACATCTTCCCACTCATCGACACTTCCAGTTTATAAGCCCCCCCTATAATTAGCCCCCCCCTCTATAATTATACACCCTCCTAGAGCTCGAACGAAAAATTAGCTCCCGGGGGGCTAATTATAGGGTTTACGGTATTTGGCATTATAGTATGTAGTAGAAAGTTTCCAAAAAAGTCTGGGGGGGTCTGGGTGGGGGTTCAGGACAACCCGGGTTTGGGGTTTGGGAGGGTGTGGGTAGGGTCAAACTCAGCACCTGGGGGGGAGGAACCCCCACCAAACCCCGCCCCAGTTACAGGTATGCTGACGGGGGCTGCCACGGCGGGGTCCCACTATACAGCCGGTGCTGCAATAAACAAGCATATACATTCGTAAACCCACTTTCACTCGCTTGTCTTGGGAATTTTTAGTGGACGGGTTGTTGTTGTTGGATTAGGGGCAACGCTAGTAGGCCATCAGCCACCCATACATGTATAGCATACCCTTCTCCATGACGCCTTCCAGTCTCGAGCCGCGCAAAGACAGTCGGAAGAACGCCATCTGTAATATATAGGGCAGCGACAGCACGAGAAATTCCGTGGATTGGGAAAGGCTCGTTCTTAGCGGATCCATTGAGAATTGAACTCAGGACCGTGCGAGCAAGAGGCCGATTCTCAAAACCACTACGCAATCCGCTGCCCAAGTGGAGGGGTGGAATGCAGAGTCTAGCACAAGCAGTGTAACTCCTGCATACATACCTTGTATGTAGTGAAAGTAAGTATACCTACAGTACCTGCACCTAGTTGCGTGAGCCACCTATTCTTCAGTGTGTCAACTCATCAGCAACAGTGACGTGCCGGCAACGGTGAAGCCCGACTCACGAAGAAACGGGGCGCTTGTCGCACCGGGGAATGGCTGGTACCCTGAGAAGTTCAACCTTAAGGTTTCCTGCCCCAAAGTGGCCGGCCGAGAGGCGAAACTGCAGGCCTACCAGGACTTCATTACGACGCGCAAGGGGACCACCAAATTGAAAGCGCACCCTGCAAAACTCGACTTGACTTGTGGCGAGGATGGTTACTGGAGCTGGAGTTATGATTACTCTTACTACCACGTACAAGTGACTGTACATGTGCATGTACACTCGTACATGGATTGCGCGCCGCAAGGTATGTCGCACCCTATACCCGATCACTAGTGTTGTAGATTCAACCCCCCCCCCCCCTCCCGTGAACCCGGGTGCGATTGGCAGAGTTCCGTAATTTTTCTAATAATGCCCGAGACGCAATAGTACCCAACTTGCCTTTCACCCAGGTGCTCGTCACTACCCTAATCATGCATGAGTCCTTCTCATGATTACCGTAGTGAAGAGCAACGAGTAGTAGAATAGCTCTGCGTTCCGGCTCGACTGCTTCTTTAGGCTGTCCACCGATTCTGAAAGACTCCAGCAGAAAGTGGCCAGACTCTAAGGACAAGCGCATCGGTGACTACTGGCTGGCGCAGTGCGCCTCTGGCATGGAGGCGGTCTTCTACGACTCGGCCAACAAGACGCTGGGCCGCTCGTCTTCCCCGCTACAGCTGTGTCGGTGCCGCGACACCGGCAGCTGGGACGCCATCACCGATGCGGGCAAAGTCGCCGACTTCGAGAAAGTCCTGTGCGAAAGGCGCAAAGAAATTCACAGCAGCTTCGTTCTCTAGAGGGGGCGTCCACGCAATGAATACTGATTGTGATCAACCGGGGTCAAGGTGCAATGTGCAAGCGATCTGTTTCGCAGCATATGTAACTGTAGGCAATGGTTCATGCGCACACCTCCGGATTGAAAGAATTCTAGATATAATGTTTGTACCTCGTGCGTGTGTGTACAGCACGCACATGTGGATTTAAATTCACAAAATTTGGCGAAGAGATTCAACGGTTGGTATCTAGCAGGTACTAACTGCTGGAAGTGCGTGGAAACGGTTTGTGTAAAATTTAAGAACGGCAGCATGTGAGGTTGACTAATTAAATAATTACGGAGTCACTTACACCTACGGTAGCATAATGAGTGGCCTACCTAATAATTTGTCTTGCGTTTTACGGCCGCAAATCCACAAAAGTAAAAGTCACAGTTGAGCTTACGCCTATGTAAATGTGCTGCAATTTCCATACATCAGCTTAGTTCTCTCATTACAAAGTAGCGTTTTCGTCTCTCATTACATAGAGAACCGTAGTAGCGGTGTTGTTAGCAAGATCACATCAGAGGCATTCAAGTATTTGACAGATTGCAGCACAGTGGAAAAGTATGCTATCGCGTGCGTGCGTGCGTGCGTGCGTGCGTGCGTGCGTGCGTGCGTGCGTGCGTGCGTGCGTGCGTGCGTGCGTGCGTGCGTGCGTGCGTGCGTGCGTGCGTGCGTGCGTGCGTGCGTGCGTGCGTGCGTGCGTGCGTGCGTAAAGGGGGGGGGGGCGCCTTTGATATGCGATCCGTGGCAACATATGACGAGAAGGTGATATTGTATGCCGTCTGCGTTTGTGTCGACACGTTTCGAGAATGGCCATCGAATGCAGCCTGCGCACGTCGACGGAACTGTCGGATTTGGGCACCCTTTAGTTTCTCATTTATGGGGATTGCTCCTTTGAGAAAATGAGCTTACTCCGCTGGACTTTCGTGACAGTACTGTAAGTGTTGTTGCTGATTGCTGTCGTGTGTGGCTTGCTGTACAGTATTGTGTATTGACGTAAGGTGGGAACAATGCCTCAGCCACTGTTATTCCGCTCCAGAGATTCGTATAGTGTCGATTCGATCCTTTTGCATTTACATTCGCTCATGCGAAGTCCACTCCTCTAAACCACTGTACTACGGTACCCTTTTGCCTCATTGTTGTTCTCCAAAAGTTCATTGCTTAGGTCAACCAAATCCACTACATGTACATGTACAGGGTGTCCCGCCCTCCTGTCGCACCTTTTGTCAAAGCGTAACTCGGGTCTGGGAGAACCAATTCGAACCAAATTTTAAGCACTTATAGCAAGTAGTTCAACTTAGGCTTTTGCTAAGTTTCAACCAAATCGGCTGTATCGTTTCGAAGTTACACGTTGTCAAGTGGACGAGGCGATATTTTTCTGTGGCGAGGCCAAATTGAGAGGCAACAGCTGATGAGTTGACTTTTTGGCGGTTTCTCAATCGTCGCTGCAACATGTGTTGCACAGTAGAGCCAGTTCTTGCTGGTTTTCGCATTCTATGAGGATGAGCGCCCACAGAGCCGGTTTCTTCAACTCATTTTACAGTCGCTGCAACGGTTCCTCATTGGCATCTTTGGTAAGGGATATTCAACTTTAAACCTACTGATTGTTTTTTTTCTTCAATATGCACCTTATGAAGCCGTTTAACAAGAAAGGCCCGCATGTCCCAAGTAAATTGGTGGCTTGACGTTTTACCGAAAACAGGTCTTAGAAATGAAAAAGACAAAATAATATGAAAAACGCAACAATTTGCTTGCAACGGTGTAACTTTGAAATGGTGCAGCCAATTTGCTTAAAACTAAGCGAAAATCTAAGTTGGACTACTTGCTATAAGTGCTCAAAATTTGGTTCAAATCGGTTCTCCCAGACCCGAGTTATGCTTTTGACAAAAGGTGCGACAGGAGGGCGGGACACCCTGTATCTGTTCGGATGCGGCAGTACAGAAAGGTCAAATTGACTAAAAACCTCTTTAGTTTGACAGCCGCCGCGGTTGGCGCAGCGACGACGTCCAAGAAGTGTCCCAAACTGATAGAGGACACGAGTACGAACAGAGAAATTGGCGGTTCAAGATGCACCCAGCGGAAGTGACGGTTCTCAAGCGTCGCGAGCCCAAGCAGAAGGACTTCAGCATCGGCGACCGCATCCGCATCGACTGCGGCCGGTTCTCGGGCGACGGATTGAACGCCTCCACCCTATTCGTGGGCCAACGCACCATCACGTACCGCAAATCGTTTCGAGACTGGAACCCTGGCGACTCCCAGCCCAAATATAAACATTATGACGTGAAAGTGCCTCAAACGATGGAAACGAACCGAACGACGAATGTGGCGACTGTCGCGGCCGTCTGCGACTCGCGTGGCCATTGGGTCGTCGTCCCGGACGAGACGACGGACAATGCAAAGAAGCAAACTGGATCAGCGGCGAAAGTTGAAGAAACGCCCATAGTAGATTTCTTTGCTGTCGGATGCGCTACAGGTACATACGGCCCAAGCCTGACGGTTGCTGTCACAATAGCCGCTGCTGCGATGAAAACTGTGTTTCTAAAACCCACTTTCCATCGCCTGTCTTGGGAATCGGGAGTGGTGGAATACAGAGTTTTGCACAAGCAGTCTCTCTTCTGCATACCTTGTACATTGTATGTGGTGTAATGTAGTGCAACCTACAGTACCTGGAGTTGCCTGAGCCACCCATTCTTCAGTGTGCCAAATCATCAGCAACACTGACGTGCCGGCAACGGTGACGCCACAATCCAGTAGAAATGGGGCGCTTGTCGCACCCGGCAACGGCTGGTACCCTGAGAAATTCACCTTGAGGGTTTCCTGTCCCAAAGTGGGGCCCAGACCCAGTTTGCGGCCCCATCCCCGTCGCTTTTTGTAGACTGTGGTAACCATCGCGTGGTTTCCACTGTCTACGAAGCGGTGAGCTGCGCCAGGAGACTGCTGATGTACTTTTCCGCAGGGTCGTGTCGGTCGTGTCGGTGGCGCGATTTTGCGGTATCCACGATCTGGATAGTACAATCTACGACGTGGTTTCCACTGTCCACGAAGCGGTGAGCTGCGCCAGATATACTTTTCCACAGGGTCGTGTCGGTCGTGTCGGTGGCACGATTTTGCGGTATCCACGATCTGGATAGTACAATCTACGACGTGGTTTCCACTGTCCACGAAGCGGTGAGCTGCGCCAGATGTACTTTTCCACAGGGTCGTGTCGGTCGTGTCGGTGGCACGATTTTGCGGTATCCACGATCTGGATAGTACAATCTACGACGTGGTTTCCACTGTCCACCAAGCGGTGAGCTGCGCCAGATGTACTTTTCTACAGGGTCGTGTCGGTCGTGTCGGTGGCACGATTTTGCGGTATCCACGATCTGGATAGTACAATCTACGACGTGGTTTCCACTGTCCACGATGCGGTGAGCTGCGCCAGATGTACTTTTCTACAGGGTCGTGTCGGTCGTGTCGGTGGCACGATTTTGCGGTATCCACGATCTGGATAGTACAATCTACGACGTGGTTTCCACTGTCCACGAAGCGGTGAGCTGCGCCAGATGTACTTTTCCACAGGGTCGTGTCGGTCGTGTCGGTGGCACGATTTTGCGGTATCCACGATCTGGATAGTACAATCTACGACGTGGTTTCCACTGTCCACGATGCGGTGAGCTGCGCCAGATGTACTTTTCTACAGGGTCGTGTCGGTCGTGTCGGTGGCACGATTTTGCGGTATCCACGATCTGGATAGTACAATCTACGACGTGGTTTCCACTGTCCACCAAGCGGTGAGCTGCGCCAGATGTACTTTTCCACAGGGTCGTGTCGGTCGTGTCGGTGGCACGATTTTGCGGTATCCACGATCTGGATAGTACAATCTACGACGTGGTTTCCACTGTCCACCAAGCGGTGAGCTGCGCCAGATGTACTTTTCTACAGGGTCGTGTCGGTCGTGTCGGTGGCACGATTTTGCGGTATCCACGATCTGGATAGTACAATCTACGACGTGGTTTCCACTGTCCACCAAGCGGTGAGCTGCGCCAGATGTACTTTTCCACAGGGTCGTGTCGGTCGTGTCGGTGGCACGATTTTGCGGTATCCACGATCTGGATAGTACAATCTACGACGTGGTTTCCACTGTCCACCAAGCGGTGAGCTGCGCCAGATGTACTTTTCTACAGGGTCGTGTCGGTCGTGTCGGTGGCACGATTTTGCGGTATCCACGATCTGGATAGTACAATCTACGACGTGGTTTCCACTGTCCACGATGCGGTGAGCTGCGCCAGATGTACTTTTCTACAGGGTCGTGTCGGTCGTGTCGGTGGCACGATTTTGCGGTATCCACGATCTGGATAGTACAATCTACGACGTGGTTTCCACTGTCCACGAAGCGGTGAGCTGCGCCAGATGTACTTTTCCACAGGGTCGTGTCGGTCGTGTCGGTGGCACGATTTTGCGGTATCCACGATCTGGATAGTACAATCTACGACGTGGTTTCCACTGTCCACGATGCGGTGAGCTGCGCCAGATGTACTTTTCTACAGGGTCGTGTCGGTCGTGTCGGTGGCACGATTTTGCGGTATCCACGATCTGGATAGTACAATCTACGACGTGGTTTCCACTGTCCACGAAGCGGTGAGCTGCGCCAGATGTACTTTTCCACCGGGTCGTGTCGGTCGTGTCGGTGGCACGATTTTGCGGTATCCACGATCTGGATAGTACAATCTACGACGTGGTTTCCACTGTCCACGATGCGGTGAGCTGCGCCAGATGTACTTTTCTACAGGGTCGTGTCGGTCGTGTCGGTGGCACGATTTTGCGGTATCCACGATCTGGATAGTACAATCTACGACGTGGTTTCCACTGTCCACGATGCGGTGAGCTGCGCCAGATGTACTTTTCTACAGGGTCGTGTCGGTCGTGTCGGTGGCACGATTTTGCGGTATCCACGATCTGTACAATCTACGACGTGGTTTCCACTGTCCACGAAGTGGTGAGCTGCGCCAGATGTACTTTTCTACAGGGTCGTGTCGGTCGTGTCGGTGGCACGATTTTGCGGTATCCACGATCTGGATAGTACAATCTACGACGTGGTTTCCACTGTCCACGAAGCGGTGAGCTGCGCCAGATGTACTTTTCTACAGGGTCGTGTCGGTCGTGTGGGTGGCACGATTTTGCGGTATCCACGATCTGGATAGTACAATCTACGACGTGGTTTCCACTGTCCATGAAGCCGTGAGCTGCGCCAGATGTACTTTTCCACAGGGTCGTGTCGGTCGTGTCGGTGGCACGATTTTGCGGTATCTACGATGTGGACAGTACAGTCTACGACGTGGACTACACTGTCTATGATTGGGCACGTAGTTTTCGACAGGGGGGGGGGGGGGTTAGTCCTGTTGGGCTTGCCGCGCTCGCGGGGAACGCAGGAGCGGCGAACTATGTATGTATTTCTATGGTCATTCAAGGCTTTTGTGGAGCACACTCGCATTGTAACAACTACACGGAGTATTTACACTGATGCATGACACCTCGCTTAGTGTGAACCAGTCTTGGTTTGGCAGCCTCCAGAACACCTACAATAGTGCAAATTATGGTTATTTAGCTCATTTTGAAAAATTGCGTGCATTGTCTGTCTCTACTCGGCGATGACGTCAGCGAAAGTCGGTCAGTAGTGTGACGCGCCATCGTCATGGGCGCTCTATTCACTCTGGGCGTGGCCACGCCTCCGTCTCCGCAGCGCCGCTTGCTGATTGGTGCGCGTGCGTGCGTGCGTTCGCATCGCCCAGACAAAATGGTTGGGTGCAGTGTTGCTAGAACTGAATTGAACTTCAAATTACATGCAGGTAAAAAAAACAATTAAATTAATCACATAATTTAAATAAATTAAATAAGTCTCAGCACTTTTTTAAAAATTAAAAATTAAATAAAAATGCTCGAGCCACGTTCGCGAAAATCCCATGTACACAAACAACAGGCATACTCATGCGTTTTGTTGTTGCAGAAAAGCGACAAAGACAAAACACCCAAATGTAGGCAGAAGATTAGGCTGCGCAAAAGACGCACCGAAAAGACCACTCAGAGGCAATAGGGAATGGGGTGGGGGAAGAGCGGGAGGCTGGCGATGCCTGGAGCTTAGTGTGCAGAAAGGTGCGCGATCAAAACACCCAAATGTAGGCAGAAGATTAGGCTGCGCAAAAGACGCACTGAAAAGACCACTCAGAGGCAATAGGGAATGGGGTGGGGGAAGAGCGGGAGGGTGGCTGTGTTGTGGTTTTTGTTGTTGTTGTTGGATTAGTGGCAATTGGAGGACGGCATCAACGGCCGATGTAGCATTCCCGTCTAGAGCCGTAAAATTACAAAAAACTGCAAAAAACCCCATGCATAATCTAGTGTAGTGGCAACTAACAATAACCATGTTTGGGCCGACGCAGCCTCGCCTGGCGCACCGTCGCCCATGGGCCAGGCTGAGCCGGAATCCTGGGCCAATCCTGCCTGCGGGCCCAGCCGCGCTGGGCATGTGTTTTGAGGGTGTGGGCCGAGCCAGCCTGGGCCAAACTGTCTAGTGGTTCAAGTCATGCTGAGATTTTTGGGCCCATGTTTATCCCTACTGGCACCATTAGACATTCGATGGATAGAAAAAGACTCTATTTTAGTGGTCAGTCAATAATCGAATGCAGGATCTTGCGCGTAAGAGCCGCTTTCTCTGCCACTATGGCATCGGCCGATCTTCACACATTGTCTGCCCAGCTCACCAATAGGTATGGGTGAGCTGCCTCAGGAACAGGTCTATTCCGCATTTGATTGTTGCAATTGTTGTGGTTGTAATTTGCTATGTTGCTATAAAGAGTGGTAAGTGTGAATGCATTGTTTGTGAGTAACGTGTTGAAAAGAAATGGGGGTTGTACAGAATCGAGAATACTAGGGTACCTAGTAATTGAGGTTGTTGAGCGATTGCACTGGGTAGTGTGCTGCTGCACTCTAAGTTGTGCACACAGTCAGTGGGCAACAGTGCGAGTGGGCAAAACAGCAGTGACATCTCTAACATTTCGGTGCAAGGTATGAACACTGTAGTGTTAACTACAGTACAAGTGTTGGAACTGGGCTATTTCTAATAGGGTTATGTAGACACAGCTGTATGTAGAAACAAGAGGCGTTGGAGACATAGGTAAACCTACAACTCTGTAAACACCATTTGTTTGCTCACCACAAGTGCATGCGCAATCGTAGACAGTGGAAACCAC
>JASAMY010001877.1:0-70394 GCA_030248085.1 Paralinhomoeus sp. GSCO2_6
CGTTAATCCCGTTATCTGGAGGTCGATACCGGTATCGATGGAGGCATTTGCTTTTATTTTTAGTGCGGTTTCGCGGCGGTGGAGGTCGACCCCGGTGGCAATCTGCTGTTCGGTCCAATGCGGAGGTCGACCCCGGTGGCAATGTGCTTCTCCTAGCTTTGCACCTGTCTAGAAGCCGCCGCCGCGGCGGACGCGGCGGTGGAGGTCGCCCCCCGTCGCGATCTGCATCCACAAGCTGTGCTCCTGTCTAGAGGCCGCCGCCGCGGCGGACGCGGCGGTGGAGGTCGCCCCCGGTGGCGATCTGCTTCTCCTAGCTTTGCACCTGTCTAGAAGCCGCCGCCGCGCCGCACGCGGCGGTGGAGGTCGCCCCCGGTGGCGATCTGCTTCTCCTAGCTTTGCACCTGTCTAGAAGCCGCCGCCGCGGCGGACGCGGCGGTGGAGGTCGCCCCCGGTGGCGATCTGCTTCTCCTAGGTATCTTGGGTCCTGTCTATTAGCCGCCGCCGTGACGCACGCGGCGGTGGACCTCGGCCCCGGTGGCGAGCTGCGTCTCCCAGCTTTTCACCTGTCGAGAAGCCTCCGCCGCGGCGGACGCGGCGGTGGAGGTCACGCCCGGTGGCGATCTGCTTCTCCTAGCTTTGCACCTGTCTAGAAGCCGCCGCCGCGGCGGACGCGGCGGTGGAGGTCGCCCCCGGTGGCGATCTGCTTCTCCTAGCTTTGCACCTGTCTAGAAGCCGCCGCCGCGACGGACGCGGCGGTGGAGGTCGCCCCCGGTGGCGATCTGCTTCTCCTAGGTAGCTTTGCACCTGTCTAGAAGCCGCCGCCGGGGCGGACGCGGTGGTGGAGGTCGCCCCCGGTGGCGATCTGCTTCTCCCAGCTGTTCACCCGTCTAGACAACCGCCGCCGCGGCGGACGCGGCGGTGGAGGTCGCCCCCGGTGGCGATCTGCTTCTCCAAGCTTTGCACCTGTCTAGAAACCACCAACCGCGGCGGACGCGGCGGTGGAGGTCGCCCCCGGTGGCGATCTGCTTCTCCCAGCTTTTCACCTGTCGAGAAGCCTCCGCCGCGGCGGACGCGGCGGTGGAGGTCGCCCCCGGTGGCGATCTGCTTCTCCCTGCTTTCCACTACATAGCGAATAATGCGCTTTCTACCAATTCTACCAATTTGCATGGCGCTCACGATGAACCAGCAAGGTATTTGCTTCGTTTTTGCCGCGATTTCGCCAAAAGGTGCTCGAATCTCCTGCATTGGGTCTGAAACGTCGCCTGGCCTTGGTGGGAGGAGTGAATCACTGCCCACTCTACAGTTCTAATGAACAGGCTGCTATACATAACAAGATATTCACTGCAAAGAAATCAAACTGTTTCTATGAAAAACTTCTGACAGCTGGTGCTGTAGCGGACCAATTTTCTCAATTTTTTCAGGGTTAACGTTCTTCATGTACCTACCTTGTCCTAAAATATCAAACAGATTCGATGCAAAACGCTGAAGTTATAGCAAGATGAAACCGACGATAGACGGCCCACAAGTACTTCACTCAGGTGAAAATGTTTTGCCCAATATTTTGCCGATAAATCCCATTATTGTCGTGCTCGATATATGTGCAGTGGTTTTGTCTTATTATTTCACTAAGTTCCGATTTAGGATTTTCTTTGGGTTTAGCACCTGGAAGTGGTGTTTGAACTATACATAGTACCTATGCATATTAACAGAATTGAATGGAATATGATATTTCACGTGCGTGCGTGGGTGCACGTGTTCGTGCCGATTTTTCCCAGGCATACTGTATGTGCACGCGTGTGTAGGTGGGTGGGTGGGTGCGCGCGCGCGTGCGTGCGTGCGTGCGTGCGTGCGTGCGTGCGTTCGTGGGTGGGTGCGTGCGCGCGTGCGAGCGTGCGTGCGTGCGTGCGTGCGTGCGTGCGTGCGTGCGTGCGTGCGTGCGTGCGTGCGTGCATGCGTTTGCGGGTGCGTGCGCGCGCGCGCGCGTGCGTGCGTGCGTGCGTGCGTGTGTGCGTGCGTTCGTGGGTGGGTGGGTGGGTGGGTGTGTGCAGACCTGTCCGCCCACCGTGCGTGCCAGCGTGCGTGCGTCCGTGCGTGCGTGCGTGCGCGCCTATGCGCGCGCGCGTCTGTGCCAACATCTGCACATTGTGAGTGCGTGCGTGCGTGCGTGCGTGCGTGCGCGCGTGCGTGCGTGCGTGCGTGCGTGGAGGCTGTCAATATTAGCCCATACCTATGTAGCATACCCTTCTCCATGACGCCTTCCCGTCTACAGCCGCATGATTAGCGAAAGAGTTTCGGAAGATCGCCATCTGTAATCTAGGCCAGCGATGGCACGGGAAAATCCATTGAGAGGGAATCCCCGATCTAGTGGAACCATCAAGAATCAAACCCAGGACCTTGCGGGCAAGAGGCCGATTCTTTACCACTAGGCCGTATACGCTGCTATTATTGGCAAAAGGGAACGGGGAAGGGGGTTGAAGGGAGGGGGAGAGGGGGAGGGGGGGGGGGGGTGGGGGCCTGGACTGCAATTGCAAATTTTCGTCAATTGTAGAATGTCTCAAGAGTGGCTTTTGTGCGTTGAGCTTGAAGGTGAACTTGAAAGCTTGAAGGGATTTGAAGGTGAACATAAAGGAAGATATGTATGATGGGCTCGGCTTTAGACTATAGTTTGAACACAGCATTGTATTCAGAAGTAACTTAGAGCAGCAGACCGCACCTGTTTGACTTTCTGCGTCAGGAGCTGCCTTGTTAGTGGGCCGTGAAGTGCTCTCTGTTCAATAGATTCTAAGTGCTAAGCAAGGTCACAGTCCTCAGCTGAAAGTTCACAGCATACAAATCCAAAAACAAGGAGTCATATGAGGTGGTTTGGAGTCACTTGGTTCGACCTCCACCACTGCGTCTGCCGCGGCGGCGGCTCCTAGACAGGTGCAAAGCTGGGAGAAGCAGATCGCCACCGGGGGCGACCTCCACCGCCGCGTCCGCCGCGGCGGCGGCTTCTAGACAGGTGCAGAGCCAGGAGAAGCAGATCGCCACCGGGGGCGACCTCCACCGCCGCGTCCGCCGCGGCGGCGGCTTCTAGACAGGTGCAAAGCTAGGAGAAGCAGATCGCCACCGGGGGCGACCTCCACCGCCGCCTCCGCCCCGGTGGCGGCAAATATACACGTGCAAAGCGAGGAGAAGCAGATCGCCACCGGGGGCCACCTCCACCGCCGCGTCCGCCGCGGCGGCGGCTTCTAGACAGGTGCAGAGCCAGGAGAAGCAGATCGCCACCGGGGGCGACCTCCAACGCCGCGTCCGCCCCCGCGGCGGCTTCTAGACAGGTGCAAAGCTTGGAGAAGCAGATCGCCACCGGGGGCGACCTCCACCGCCGCGTCCGCCGCGGCGGCGGCTTCTAGACAGGTGCAAAGCTAGGAGAAGCAGATCGCCACCGGGGGCGACCTCCACCGCCGCGTCCGCCGCGGCGGCGGCTTAGAGACCGCTGCAGAGCTAGCCGAAGAAGATCGCGACCGGGGGCGTGCTCCCTCGCCGCGACCGCCGCGGCGGCGGCTACTAGACAGCTGCAAAGCTAGGAGCAGCAGCGCGCCACCGGGGGCGACCTCCAGGGCCGCGGCCGCCGCGGCGCCGGCTTCTAGACAGGTGCAAAGCTAGGAGAAGCAGATCGCCACCGGGGGCGACCTCCACCGCCGCGTCCGCCGCGGCGGCGGCTTCTAGACAGGTGCAAAGCTAGGAGAAGCAGATCGCCACCGGGGGCGACCTCCACCGCCGCGTCCGCCGCGGCGGCGGCTTCTAGACAGGTGCAAAGCTAGGAGAAGCAGATCGCCACCAGGGGCGACCTCCACCGCCGCGTCCGCCGCGGCGGCGGCTTCTAGACAGGTGCAAAGCTAGGAGAAGCAGATCGCCACCGGGGGCGACCTCCACCGCCGCGTCCGCCGCGGCGGCGGCTTCTAGACAGGTGCAGAGCCAGGAGAAGCAGATCGCCACCGGGGGCGACCTCCCTCGCCGCGTCCGCCCCTGCGGCGGCTACTATACAGGTGCAAAGCTAGGAGAAGCAGATCGCCACCGGGGGCGACCTCCACCGCCGCGTCCGCCGCGGCGGCGGCTTCTAGACAGGTGCAAAGCTAGGAGAAGCAGATCGCCACCGGGGGCGACCTCCACCGCCGCGTCCGCCGCGGCGGCGGCTTCTAGACAGGTGCAAAGCTAGGAGAAGCAGATCGCCACCCGGGGCGACCTCCACCGCCGCGACCGCCGCGGCGGCGGCTTCTAGACAGGTGCAAAGCTAGGAGAAGCAGATCGCCACCGGGGGCGACCTCCCACCGCCGCGGCCGCCGCGGCGGCGGCTTCTAGACAGGTGCAAAGCTATGAGACGCAGAGCGCCACCGGGGGCGACCTCCACCGCCGCGTCCGCCGCGGCGGCGGCTTCTAGACAGGTGCAAAGCTAGGAGAAGCAGATCGCCACCGGGGGCGACCTCCACCGCCGCGTCCGCCGCGGCGGGGGCTTATAGACTGGTGCAAAGCTATAGGAGAAGCAGATCGCCACCGGGGGCGACCTCCACCGCCGCGTCCGCCGCGGCGGCGGCTTCTAGACAGGTGCAAAGCTAGGAGAAGCAGATCGCCACCAGGAGCGACCTCCACCGCCGCGTCCGCCGCGGCGGCGGCTTCTAGACAGGTGCAAAGCTAGGAGAAGCAGATCGCCACCGGGGGCGACCTCCACCGCCGCGTCCGCCGCGGCGGCGGCTTCTAGACAGGTGCAAAGCTAGGAGAAGCAGATCGCCACCGGGGGCGACCTCCACCGCCGCGTCCGCCGCGGCGGCGGCTTCTAGACAGGTGCAAAGCTAGGAGAAGCAGATCGCCACCGGGGGCGACCTCCACCGCCGCGTCCGCCGCGGCGGCGGCTTCTAGACAGGTGCAAAGCTAGGAGAAGCAGATCGCCACCGATGGCGACCTCCGCATGGAAGACGAGACAGAATGCCACCGGGGGCGACCTCTGCCTTAGCAGATTCCCAAAACTGGAAAAAATAAATAAACAAATGCCTCCATCGATACCGGTATCGACCTCCAGATAACGGGACTTGGTATTTTATCGTTGGGGCCGCAAAGTATACCTGAGTCCCACGCTGAAAACACCCTAGTAGCAAGCAAGCAACAGCAAGAAAGTGAAACACTAATATGGAGCAGACAGTCTCCTTTGCTTGCGCGCTCTGCGTGGTTTTCTGCCCGTTGGCCGTGCTCGAGGCCGCGCCCAACGGGACCTTCCGCATTCCGCCGTGGCAGTACGACGAGGCCTCGGCACGGCACCAGCGCCCACCGACCGCGTACGCTATCCAACTGAACGTCACGCTCGACCAGTCTGCCGACTTCGAGCACAACGGCTCGGTGGTCGTGCGTTTCATGTGCGTCGTCGTCGTCATGGAGACTACGTTCCCCGCCTGCGCATTTCCTTTTTATTTCGAATATTGTGGACGAGTTGGCGTGCGCGTGTGGTGTAGTGGTAGTACACTAGACCCGTAATCCAGGGACGTGGGTTCAATTCTCATCGCCAATTTTTCATCAACTTTTCCACATTGACACATCGAGCAGCGATGGCGTAATCATGGGATAGATACACTGTAGATGTGCGCACGGTTCTTTGCTCGACCTTTGAGTTTTTGAAGCCAATTTTAAGTTTTTAATCTGTCGAAATGTGCAGAACTAGCGGAGTGAGCCTTCAGCCTCGGTCGGAAGTGGGAGGTTCTGGAGTTGCGGCTGCACACGGCGCGTCCACTGCGCGTCGTGGGCGCCAGCGAGTGCGCCGACGCGTCGGTGCGTTGCGAGGAGCCTCTCGAGCCCCCTCTCGACTTCGCCGAAGACGCCGCCAGCGGGGTCACCGTCTTCAAGGTCTGCTGGTCACTGGGCCTTAGTCATCAATATACCGACGCGACCACAAAGAGGCGCAACACGCGCTTCAGCGCAACGACTCAACGCCGTTCGCGCTCGGGTCCACTGGCACCGAGCCATTGGGTAGCGTCGCCCTACGCGTCTGGTACAAGTTCCGCATCGTCGCCGGCGACAGCAGCGAGCGGCGTGTGGGCGTCTTCTCAACGGAGAATTATCACTTGGCGACACGCCTCGCTCCCCGTCATGCGCGCCGACTCTTTCCCTGCATGGACGAGCCGCGCATCAAGGCCGACTTCCAACTCCGCGTCTTCCTCTTCACCACAATCCTACGTCATAGATACTACATCGTCACCTATGCGCCAGTAGGTGTGGCTTACGCTCTTGATTGGTTGCGCCTAGTCTTGCATGGACAGGGTGTTTTGCTCAATATGCCAATCCAAATTGAGTAACGTTTGATTCACTAGAACGCAGTGCACATCTAATGACACCACAATTTATAGATTGTTGTAGTAATCATAAACTCGTCCGGCGCAGCTGGGCTAGAAACTTCGCTCATTTTAGAGTTGTAAAACGCAATTGGCTCCCCCTTAATCTCAGCCCCTCAAAGTTGGCTAGCAAACAACAACAACAACAACAACAACAACAAAAAGAAGAAGAATAATAAACTGCAAGCGGAGTGCGAGCCTCGCCAAGGCGCACGCCGCATCTTTACCTTTGGCGACCGCCGCGTCGAGGTCGACTTCCCGACCATCGAGAAAGTGTCGACGCGGCAGATGAACGTCTACATTCCGCGCCATCGAGTCAGGCAGCGACACGGCCCTCACGGTGACCAGCGAGCATGGGCCACTCATTCATATAGCAGGAGACGACGCCCTCCTTGGGCACCGTATGGCGTAGTGGTTGAGATTCAGCCTCTTGAGCGCACGGTTCTGGGTTCGATTCTTGATGGATCCACTAGATCTCAATGGATTTTATCGTGCTGTCGCTGCCCTAGAGTGTACAGATGGCGGTGTTCCGAATGTCTTTGGGAAATTATGCGGCTCTAGATGGGAAGGCGTCACGAAGGTGGGTATGCCACAACAACAACAACAACAACAACAACAACAACAACAACAACAACAACAACAACAACAACAACAACAACAACAACAAGGCCCTCCTTCCCATCTTTTAGACACTGTCGGAGTATATGGCCCGCTGAACGCACAGGCTCTGGAGCGCGTGGCCCGCTCGACGCTGCGAATTGTGGCCGAGCTGAAGGAGACGTTTGGCCTGGATCTGCCAACGATGTCGCACCCGGCCGTGCTCACCGACAGCGCCGTCAACTTCACGACGTCCGGGGCGCGCACCATCTACGGCAACCACTGGCCCGAGCGCGTCCTTATCGGACAGCTTCTGCGGTGCTGTGGAAGGGGGGGGGGGGTGGTTTGAAGGGGGGTGTTGGGGATGGCGGTGGCGTAGCGGGACGCAAGGATGGTGGAAGTGTTGACGTTGACAAGCGTTTAGAAGTGGAGTACCACACCCCCGGTAATACAGATCGGGCCTTGGTAATACAGATCGGGCCTTTTTGAGCATTCTTATGACAAATTTGGAGATACACCTTTTTTAGATTTATTCTAAAAAAATTATGAAAAAAATTAAAAAAAAAACATTCAATATTTCTGTGTCCTCGAGCAATATTTCTGTCAAAACACATGCTTAAGGATAGGGCCCAATCTGTGAGGAAAATTTCTGTGGCTGGGAGCAAAATTTCTAGGTCAAATTTGGGAAAACGCATCGTTAGCGATAGGACTAGGATGTGTCCCAATCTGGAACGAAATTTCTGGGTCTGGGAGTAACATTTCTGGGTCAATTTTGAAAGTTTCCGTCTCGTTATTTTCCGCAAATCGCGGAGCAAAATTTTTGTGTCCTCCAGCAAAATTTCTGTGAAAAACACGCTTAAGGATAGAGCCCAATCTGGGAGGAACATTTCTGTGTCTGGGAGCAAAATTTCTGCGAAAACACATGCTTAAGGATAGGGCCCAATCGGAGAAGATATTATCTTTTTCTGGGACCAAAATTTCTGTGTCCTCGAGCAAAATTTCTGGGAAAACACATGCTTAAGGATAGGGCCCAATCTGGGAGTAAAATTTCTGTGTCTGCGAGCAAAATTTCTGGGTCTAATCTGGGAAAACGCATCGTTAAGGATAGGACTAGGATGTGTCCCAATCTGGGACGAAATTTCTGGGTCCGAGAGCAAAGTTTCTGGGACAATTTTGAAAGTTTCCGCTGCGTTATTTTTCGCAAATCTGAAAGGCTATGCTCGTGCGTTCGCCAGTACGCGCGTCTGTCCAGCCAGCCACCCACTTGAAACGAGCTTGTTCAGAGGCTATTTCGAGCGCCTTGTGGGGTTTGCGTGGTGGAGCGACATGTGGATTACCGAGGGCCTCGTCGCCTACTTTGAGGCGAAGCTTCTGCCTCGCGAGGTGGACTCAGACACAGGTGATTCATTTACTAGATCATCGAGCCATCGCTAGCGCAGTTTTCGCCAAAAACCACTTACTGCTAAATCAAGTAGCGAGGAATCTTCAGTAAGTACCGTCTTCGACAGGAATCTTAGGAAGTCGTCAATTGATGCTAGTGGTTTTTCCCAATAGAAGTCTCACCAACTTCCAACAGTGGCCCTTGGAAGAGAGAGGTTTAGAGCATAGTGCCCCCTGGGGCAGTATTTGGGAATTTGCGGAGACCCAGCTGCCTTAAGAGCGCGAGCTGCGTCACATGACGGAGCGTGCGACGAGCTTGGCCGCCGAGAGTCCATTCGCGCTGAGTCACGACCACCATCCGTTCCAAGGACCGCTGCCAATGGCCAGGATTCGGTACCAAGGAGCCGCCATGGTTCGCCTACTCAAACGGTGCTTCGGGGACAGGTTCATGCGCGTCGTCAAGTCCTACCTGCGCAAGTAGGAGATTTTGCAACGAGTTCGACGAATCGTGGCACTTTGAGGCGTCCATCTCTGTCTCTCAGACCCGAGTTCCAGCGACACGGCGTTTCTACTCCGGATTTTCTGCAGTTTCTGAACGATACCGAGTTTCCGCCGCGTCATGATGCCGAGTTTCGGCCGCGTCTTGATGCCGAGTTTCAGCCGTGTTATCTGTCGGACGTTCTGTCCACATTCGTCAACTTCCCGGGGGTGCCGCGCTTGACCATCGACTTCGACCCCAAGTCCTACAGGTTCCTATTCAAGCAGGATCTAATGGGAGGAGGTCAGATAACCCGTCCATGGATCATACCTCTCTTCTACACTGTGGATGGTGAAGAGCATGTACGTCGCTTTCTTACCCTGTTTTCCTTTCTGTCCTTTGGTGTGGCTGCCCTGGCCCATAAAGGTCGCGCCAGTGGTTGATGGATGGCTTCCATCTGGTTTGGCATACCGCAAACCCTATGATTAACACCCACTCATAATTAGCCCTATTGGTACTTCCTAAATCCTCCAAAGAACGCACCCCCCTCCAATGAACGCCCAGGGTAGAGGGTAGGTTGAAAAAATAAACGCCCACTCTCCAATGAACGCACAGGGGCGTGCTTGGAACACAGTTATGTAATGATATGCTTATCAAAACAGGTATTGCCACGCTGTATTCTTCGTTTGGGTCCTGTATATTGCCTGTACGCACTACAACAGCTACTGTTTAGCCGCTGCAGAAGGCGATTTGCACCAATAACCATATAATTTTCATGTTTGACTGACGATTATTGGGTCTGCACAGCCTTGTTGCAACGCCATTTACTGGTTGAATTTATGAAAGCCCCCCTCCAATGAACGCCCAGCCCAGGCTAGAGGGTGGGTTGAAAAAATAAACGCCCAGGGCGTTCATTGGGGGATTTACGGTATGTGTTTGTTTTTTTAAGTTAGCCTGCCCATTGAAAAGTCCTGCGAACGCCACTGCCCTCTACTGCCGATTGGGAACGTTTCCTAAAAAATGTCACTGGCTTGGCTTTCTCTGAGTGGTTTGTTCTGGAGAAGACGCTCTAAATGTGCAGAAGGCGAGGTCGCATTGCAGGCGCCGATGGTGCTGAGGCACATCGAGTGCTCGGCCAAGATGCAGCCCAGCTTCTTCTTTCGTGAATCGGTCTACCGATTCAACCCCGACGCGATCGTGCCCATGCAGGTTGTGCCAGGCGTCAGAATCGCAAGCTACTCTACTCATCTCGACGAGCTGGGACAAGAGTTCACTGTCACTGTGATGACGTGATGATTCACCACACTTCCTTCTGATAGGCTGGCCACGCCAATGTGTGCGATTGTTCGCCTGCTACGCAACGGTGATGATGAAAGTATCCAGAGCGCAAAGGCTCGGGTTTTCCACGGGCGAGCCACGCCCGAGTAAATCGATAACAGCCGCTTGTGCTTGTACCGTACATATGTGCACGCGAGTGTATCAGGATAGGACGAGAAAGTGCGAGTAGGCTGCATATCCTGACATTTAAAATTTTCAATTGCTCCGTACATTTCTGTGAGACGAATAGTGCTCAACAGCGAAAAATCGATCAAACAAAAAGATCATCGAAGAACTGTTCGAATTGGTCTTGGTCCCGCTTGCTGAGCTCCATCTTCTTGTAGTGTTTCCCTTGTTCCATGCCTAACAGGACGATTTCCATTCAATGTATCAGCATTCATAAACAACTCTATTGGGGTTTAAGTCCTTCCTTTGGGCAAACCAGTACAGCTCGTTCTGAAGAGGGCCACCCTCGCTCCCCTTGTGGGCAGCCAATTTTCGTCAGTGTTAGACCAAGAATTGACTCCACCAGATGGGAAATTGTTGCAGTGGATTTTTTGAATTGTTTCGTAAATTGTTGTAGGACAAACATTTAAGGTGCAGAAATTCTTGTTGCATTTTTTAAATGCAGAGTGACTTAGGTGATGTTTCGATTCCCCGGAGTGACTCACATTTGACCATGTGCCTGGTCCGCAGGTGACTTCTCAGCTTGGAGTAGCGGCCGAACTTGCAGCCGCAATGAGAGCACTGGAGCGTTTGCAGTTGAGGAGTCCGGTTGTAGAAGTGCATCCAGGCGTGCTTCCTCCTACTGGAGGGTCGCCGCGAGCACTGCGAGCACGTCTTGCCCACCGCGTCGGCGACGGGCAGAGCTGAACGCGTGCGTGGTCGTCTTGTCATGGCAGACACGAACTGCGTGCATCGCAATAGACGCGACGCGCTTCATATCCTATGTTCCGTGGTTGACAACGAACGTGTATTGAAGTTGATTTCCAACATGGCCGGTTCAGATACCTATACGTCAGATGTGTATGAGGGTACGTTAGTCATAACTGAATCTGGGTAACAACTGAATATGTACAGCTCGTACAGAGCAATTAGTGCTTCGAAAAAAAAGTGGCCTGAGCGCCAGTTTTACGCTTTTTTTGCAGTCTTAGCGGTGCCATTCCACTCAAACATCTATCTCACCTGGCAATTGTTGATGCTCATTAGCTTCTGCTCGGCGGCTCTCGTGCTTGTCAGCAATTTTAACAGCTTTTGCTTGCGTTGCCGCGAACTTCTTCTGGAAGCGCGAAAGAACGCTTCTGCGTTTCCCCGACACTCTTGCTGTCCCCCACACACCATCTGCGTCCTAATGAATCGATCCCGCTTCGGCAGCGCCGGGTCGTGGAACAGCTGGGCCGTCAGCTCATGAATTCGAGCCCAGAACTGGTGACCTTCGTGGCACCGCGCCGCTTGATCGATCGTCTGTCCTGCAAGTGCCGCAAATCTCACACACAGCGCATGCGCCCAGTTGACTGCGCAGCAGACTCGTAAAGGCGCTTCACAGCAGACACACGCGCACCGTACACGCACGCACAGCCGCACGCAGGAGACCACACTCACCGTGAGCGAGCGACGCATGGCGTTGCGCGTTGCCCATTCTCGCGAAGCCAATGGAGCAGACGGCGCACGAGAAGCGATAGAGCGCCAGGTCGTGAGCCGCGTGGACGAGCACGTGCTGCGGTCGATTTCTCGCAATCTGCCGCTGGCACGCGTGGCAGAAATTGGTTGAGTCTGTGTGCCCCTTGGAGCCTGCTGAACAGGAAAGCTTGGACATGAGCGCCCGCCACACCCTAACAATGGAAAGTGGAATACGGTCTACCCTATAATTAGCCCTCCCCCTATAATATACACCCTCCTAAGACCACTTTGACTTTATTAGCCCCCTATGGCAAAATAAATGCGTTTTGTGCTGCGTTTTTGAGCAAAAATTCGACCCAGAGTGCCTAGGTATTTACAGTGTATTTTGACAAAAATGACCTATTTTCGGGTTTTTACAGTGTATTTTTTGCCTAAAAATAGACCAAAAATTGCCTTTTTTACTTCCTTGGGCCCCCCCCCGTTATGCCCCCCCCCCCCCCTGAAAGTCCTCGAACCCCCCAGGTCCAATTCTCGGTTACGGTATGGTTTATAGGGTTTATGGTAGTTGATGGCTTGAAGCTGAAGCACCTGGTGCTGGAACAGTTGATTGTGCCGCTTTTGGAGTTGCAGCAGCAGCGTCGCTGCCAGAGGTGCCCTCATGCGCTGCTGCCGTTGCAGCAGCGCTGGCCGCTTGGCTCACAGCGGTGCCACACCAGTCACGATCCTTTTCGTGAGCAAGCGGCATTGGCACGTCATCGACTCGATTGGAAGCTCTGGATTGCAGCGCATCCTTGGAGGCTCGCAATTGAGCTGATTCTTTTTGATCACGTGCAAATTCTTCTCCCGAAAATACAGAGCTGACTCTGCCAGTTGTTGTGACGTATCGATCATGCATTGTGCCGCTTGGTACAGGCTGGATTGAAAGCGGACCACTCAGACTGGACTCGTCCCCAGCCACGATTGGGTTATCTGAATCTTCCATGTCTACGACGACCTCCTCGGTAACGGCCTCAGATTTGATGAGACGATCGGATTTTCTTCCGCACTTATTTTCTTTCGAAATCGATTCGACTTGCTGAAGCCACCGCTGCAGCGTCGCCTCCTTCGCTGGGTTGTTTTTGTAATTGAACTGAAACAGTTGCAAGGTGCAGTAAGCGTGCTACACCTTGTTGCCTTCCATCACGCGCCTTCTATCAATACGATTTTGTCAAGGGGACACGTTTGTATATTTGTTGGTGTGCTCTTGCGTGCGCGCCACTCATTCTCTTACCAGCATCTCCTCTCCGGAGTGTTTTTCGTCGTGGTGCAGCTGCAGCGTCAAGCGCGTCGGCAGGCGGACGTGCTTGCAGCGTCGGCACTTGAATGGGAACCAGTCGAGATGGCGCGACGACAGATGTGTCTCCAGCAGCTCCACTGAAGCCTTCTCGGCTTGGCAAACGGGACACGCGACTCCTTGCGACATCCTTTCCTGTGACCTTTCTCGCTTCTTTGGCTTATACACGCGGCAGCCAATACAAGCACGAACAGCTCTCCACGGGGGGAGGGGGAGCGTGGCTTGGGTCATAGAAGGAGCGATTCCGCACGGTCAACCCCTATCCCATTCTGAGCGTTGTCCAAAGACGCGAGTAAAGCCGCACGACTAGCACTGGTCGTGTGGTTCCAAATTGTGAAAAAAATGCGTAGCGTGTACTTAGACATACTTAGACACTGGCCGATTCAGGATAGTTCTCGTCTATGTCGGTCTAAGTGTCTCAGTGTCGGGCCGGGCTCGACAAAATGGCCTATCGAACTCTCTGACCGCAGCTATCGAACTGACAATCAAAACAGTCATCAGCAACACGTACGTAGACAAAACTCAATCACGTTCAATTGCATTGCGTTGATCGTTGATGTGCGTGCAGGCCTCCACGCCCGAGTGCCCAGGTGCGCACAACCCGACGCACAGTGCCCTGCTCTGAACGGGGGCGTCGGCACTCTGCGCAGTCGTCCGAACAAGTCAAACAAGTCTTTCTTATCAGCTGTGCTACATAGATGCTTCGAACGCGCCCGCCTAATCAAACGGCGCCACGCTCTAGTCTGGCCCTTGTCCCGTTGCCGCAACGCACGGTACTCGGTGAACATGGAGCGTCTTCCACGCAGGGTCCAGGAGGAAGTGATGGCCAACTCGTCGCTGCCAGAGATCGTGAGGTTGAGAGAGACCGCGGCGTTGTTCGCGTTTCACCTTTTCCCAGCCGACTCTCGATTAGCGATGTCACCAAAAATTGCTGATGAATTATTTTTTTAATTTTTAACTATTAAAAAATTTCAAATAATTTTTTATTTAATTTTTAATTATTAAAATATTCGAAATAATTTTTTATTGAATTTTTAAAAGTTAAAGAATTCTGAAGAATTATTTAAATTATTTAATTAACTAATTTTTTAACTGGGTATTTTAAAAGTGTGTATTTGGGATGCATGTACATACTCATGTACATACATACATACATACTTCTGTGATAGCATGCATGCATGCAAGAATGCAACAAATCCATGCCCATCACCTTGGGGCTCTTGTGAGGTCATCTACTGTAAGGTGGAGGACCCCAGCACACCTTCTTCAAGTGCAAGCAAGTCTTCATATGAAGTGAACTCCTACACATTGAAGAGAAGAGAAGTATCTGATGCGGTGCGCGCATGGCAATGCACTATGCATGCCACGCCTCAATAAAGTCGCCCTCCTGAAGATTCTCTCGCCCTTTGTGTGCGACGCCCTGAGCAGGTGGCGATTTTTAATTTGGATTGGAAGGGTGACCACTAGCGGATCCAAAGCCGGGCAGGGGGCGTGCCCCCACCTGTCGGGGTCAAAACATTGGTTTGGTAATCGTCCCCTCCCCAGCATAAACAGGCAGAAACTGCGGTAGCCCACTTCATCTCCTTTCTGTGGTCAATTGGTTCGGCACCAATACAACACTTGAACGCCTGGTTCGCCAAATGGTTGAATTTATTTCAGCGCTGGACCTTTGTAGGGGCACAGCCAAATATATATGACCCAGAACTGTAGTAAGAACGAATACAGTAGCTAATCATGATACACTACATTTCTGTTTCGCAGTATTTGCTCGGCCCGCCCATTGCTGTCTCTAGTAGACAGTGTCAACTGAACACTAACGGTTTTCTTTCGACCCAATGACGCAGAAAACGTTTCAGTGCGACGCTTCGTCACCTCCGACTGGAGACCCACTCTAGCAGTGATGAGTTCCTGCCTCAAGAGGCCGAGACTGTGTTGCAGAGAGGGTTGCGGGGCGTTGAATGCCTGCAGCTCGGTTCGTTCGATAGCCTCTCATTGTCCGCCGACTCGAACTGGGCCAGTCTCGTCCACCTCAACTGCAGATCCAATAGCGGTCTGCAGGACGTCGTCAGCGGCTCGGACGAGATCGAGTCTCGGCTGGAACGCGTCCGACTCTAATACGTGGACGACCGCGACGCCCACCGCATCGGCCGCGGTTCTCTGCGGGCGCTGACGAGCCTGAACGTCTGCCTTCTTGACGCGCACACGAGGGAGGGCTCGTGGCGCTGTCACTTTCCCGCCGCTTGGACCCTTGCGGCTCCCAACTTGCGCCATGTGCGAGTGGAGCGCGTCCAGGTTGGGACTAGAAGCCGGGAAGACGTCTTCTCGTACCGCGACTTTGTCGCCGCCGCCGAGAAGCTGCGAACTCTGGCCGTGTGCTGGCTCACTGTGCTACCGTCCCATTCCGCTCCCGCAGACGCCACGTCCGAGTGCGTAGCTGTCGAGCGCACCGAATGGCCAGAGTGGAGAGCCCTGCTGACGATTCTGAGGTCGCGTCGCTGCGACTTTCTTGGTGCGCCTGAGAATGGCATCACCGGGGCCAATGTGCGAGTCGTCGAAGATGAATCACAGTTGATATGGTCATGGAGTAGTGGGGCGTGCTGTACTGTTACGACTCCATTCTAGATACATGAGGCGAGGCGAGTCAATTGATCGACAGCGCGTCGTTGCGCGATGTGGTGAGACTGCACTGTGAAACTGAGCTGAAGAATATTTGAGCAACTTCTGCTGGCGGAATTCAGCGCTGATTTCTTGAATTCGAAATTTTTCGAAACCGAAATTGCAACCCTTCGGGAACGGCCGAAGCCAGAAGACTGATTCGCGCCGGCCCCATGGTCCACAGTTGTCCCTATACATAACTGTACTAAAAGCCCCCTAGAATCGATAAAGTTATTTTTCGAGATAACTCTGGTTCAAAACTTTTTCCATAATGGTGAAAAACGGTTTTTGTGAATTTTCTCAAAAAAAAACTATGATAGAAAGCCCCAAAAAGAGGGTCCATGCACGCAAGAGCTCGTCAAGACGGATCGAATGGTACCAAAATCGTCTCGATCGGGCCAAGATTTGACCTCGAAATCTTGTGACCAAATTTAGAGCGATCACTATATTCCTTCTGCTTTTAGGAGGAGAATATACGGTAAGATACTAAAATAAGATACAGGCGGCGATGTATTATTTCAAAAAATACGTGTTTTTTGAAAAGACACCTACGTTTGAAAAAAAACGCGCCCAACTCTAATCAGAGAACGAGCATCATGCGAGTAGACCGCAGATCCTGACATTAAAATTTTTAAATTGCTCCGCATTTTTCTGCGAGACGAATAGTGTTCAATGGCGAATCAGTCAAACGAAAAGATCGTCGAAGAACTGTTCGAATTTGTCTTGATCCCGCTTGCTGAGCTCCATCTTCTTGTAGTGTTTTCCTTGTTCCATGCCTAACAGGACGATTTACATTCAATGTATCATCATACACTTTTTTCAATTCATCAATTCATAAACACTCTACTAATGAGCCTTATTGGAATTAAGTGCCTTTGTTTGGGTAGCTATGTACACTACTGGCGTGCAATGTCACCAGCAGGGCTCGTGCTGAAGACCCCCGCCACCCACCCCCCCCCCGCTCCAACTGTGGGCAGTCAATTCTCGTCAGTGGTACGCCCTCCAGTGTTGTATGTAGGCCCTCCACATGTTGTAGGATCGCACGTGGGGATTTTTAGCATTGCAATTTAGAGCTGCAGAGATTTTTACATTTTTTAATGCGGGGTGATTCAGAAATCATGCTTCGGTTGCATGTGGGAAAGGTGCCACTATGACCGCAATGTACAGGGTGTTCGCAACACCGCACTACAGTTTGCAGTGCCCACTGGAGTGACTCGCATTTGATCTTGTGTGCGGTCCAAAGGTGACATCTCAGCTTGGCGTAGTGGCCGAACTTAGAGCCGCAGTGAGAGCACTGCAGCGTTTGCAGTTGAGGAGTCTGCTTGCAGAAGTGCATCCAGGCGTGATTTCTCCATTGCCTCTTGGAGAGTTGGCGCGAGCACTGCGAGCATGTCTGGACCACCGCGTCGGCGATGGACGGAGCTGAACGCGTTCTCGCCTTGTTGTCACTGCAGACGCTGCGTACAATGGATGTGGCGTGCTTCATGTTGGGTTGGAAGTCTACATTTACGTCTACGTTTACACGGTCGCTTCGTAGCAGTTGACTTACACAAGACTACGTACATAGGTAGCTAGCTAGCGTAGCTACACAAGCTGCACCTACTGAGCGACGCAAGATCTGTGACGCAGAAACTGTGTGTATGCTTGTGGTCAGGTGTGGTGAACGTGGAACGGAAGGCAGCCGAGCCGCAGGTTGTTAGGTTTTCTTGCTCGGCTCGAACCCATTTCAGTCATGCAGTTGCATTTGAGCGCGACGGAACAGAGACGCTCAACAGAGACAGACGACGCGCGCACCGCGCAGCTGAGCAATAGAGTGCCGAAGTATTACACTTACAGGTACATCTGTAGCATTAATTGACATTAATTAGACTAGGTCTTTTTTATTGTTCATCATTAATTAATTAATTAGGCAGTAGCATTAATTAGATAAGGTCACCCCCAACTAAATGTTATACTTGAACATAGCAGTGGCAGCCACTTTGAGCCCATGATTTGCTGTTGACCGTCTGTTTATTGTATCGGTTGCTTGGCAGTTGGCGTTGACATAATTGACATAATTATAATTAATGACAGGAGAATTTGACGCGCACTGCAGATGTATATAGACCGACACATATAGATACGTATACGTATATACATCAGTTGTCTATATGAATGTGTCGGCCGACACATGTATATAACCGACACATGTATATACGACACCGGAATTCCAGGCCCGTTTTGCGGGCCGGGCCGGGCCGGGCCTGCGTTTTAGGTGTGCGCTACGCATACGTATGCAGATGAGATGTCTATGCAAAAGTGTCGGGCGACACTTCTGCATAACCGACACTTTTGCATACGTCACCGGACCGGGCCGGGCCTGCAATCTTGAGCAATTGGGCAATTGGGCAATCTTAAGCAATTGGGCAATTGGGCCGGGCAGAATACATGAGTTAGTGAAGATCATGTACGTCGACGCCAATCCTTAGGAAGACAGTCCATCGGAACCGGAGACACGCACGCACGCTCGCACGCTCGCACGCACGCACGCACGCACGCACGCACGCACGCACGCACGCACGCACGCACGCACGCACGCACGCACGCACGCATGCACGCACGCACGCACGCACGCACGCACGCACGCTCGCACGCTTGCACGCACGCACGCACGGGTTTGCGGGGTGTTAAAAAAAAATGGGGATGGTAACCCCCCACACCCCCAGTTACAGGTATGCAAGAGCTACCCAACATAGTGCGATACCGTACACGACCATTTAGAGGAAGCGGCTTTGTCACCATTTTGAGTAAAACATTGCTAAATACGCTTCTAAAGGCTTTAGGGAAGCAGTATTACGCGTGTTTGGCGCTCTAATAGGCTAAAAGTATCTTGTAGTACAGGTATTTGGCAGCAATGATGGCTCCTGAGGCAATTTGAAAAAAATAGTTAAAAGAATTATACTTTTTTGTTTGCTCGAGGCATCGTCAGCACTCAGCAGACCAAGCGCGTCTTGTGGCACGGCTGGGACGACAGACTGCGTTCGCGTACCCATTCGAATTCTTCTTCTTCTAAACGTTTTCGAATGCGACACGCTCGCCACACAAGTGGTTTTCAACAAAATAGATTGTTTCCCTGAAGGAGCTGAGCTGTAGAAAGTGAAAGTAGCTGGTGCAAAGGCGCGGTAGGTGTGTAAGCGGGTACATACATAGAATGCAGTACCTGAACCTGTATGCGTTTGCATGTGCAACAAGATGGCAGGTTAGGTCGGAATGATTGATGCCTATACCAATGCAATGTGCAACCACAATCACATGTGCAGTAGTACGGACACCAGTACTTACAATTGTACATACTTGTAAGTTGCAAGCTATATAACTAGTAGGATTCTCGTCGTACTTGTAACTGGGTCTGGCCGAGTTTAGGGAGGGTGTCTCCAAAGCGAAACAATTGGGAGGGGGAGATCTCCAGCATGAATAATTTAGAAAAAACTTTACCCACCTATAGGTGTGTACCTATAGGTAGAAATGTTCACGAGCAGCCTGTTGTCAACCTATAGATCGAAGATATGCATACGTGGCCGCTGCTGCTCTGTGTCATCGGCTTCGTCGCCGGAGCTGTCCAAGGGCAAAATAAGCTCGAGAAGAAGGTGCCCTGCGAAGATGACGCGGACTGCGCCAAGAGAGACTGCAAGGGATTGCCCGAGAGAGAGTACTTCAAGTGCGGCTGCGGTTCGGAGAAGCACTGTACCCGCGTCTATGACGACTCCGCTATTGACTAGCCCTGGAATTTGAGAAAAAGAGGAAAGAAAAGAATGAGGGTGATCGATCGATGAGGGTGGTTGGGTTCTGCGGTGGCTTGTGGGGGTGCTTGACCGCTGGCTCAAAAGCGGTGTGAGACACAAATGGAAGTCAATATCCTGGCCTCAGTAATAGGTATTTGTACTGATTGGTCGCTTCGGCAGTTATGTCGGCGCACTCTTGTTGTCGGGAGGGGTTTCAACAACTCCCACGACGGCATGTAACCACGGAGACTACTGATTCACGCTCTCATTGCATCGGCGACGCGGCAAATAATTTGCTGTGCGCGCGTGGCGCCCCACCGGAATATACGCACGCCCCTTGTAAAGGAAAAGCACGGGAGACAAATAAAGTAATAATCGTGACTGACACCTCCTGACTTTGAGGACGGTCGTGGCTCCAATATGAACTGTCGCGTACGACACTGATACAGGTCGGCGACAATTTCTTCGCAAGCACCACGTCGGAACACTGATTGACACCAAGAAACAAGTCGCTGTAGTGCTTGCAACACCACTGCAATCTGCATCTAATCGTGTCACTTGAAGCTTGGTTCTGTTCTGAGGTCGCTTGCACCTCTAGACCCAGGTGAGGGCGAGCATGCAGAGGCCGGAACCGCCCTTGGTGCGCGAGTGGGCGACCTTGTTCAGGCCCAGATGCACGTCGCGGTCTTGGGAGTGCTCGAAAGCGCGGCACTGGCCGGCCGTCAGGAAGAGGTGCTTGGACGCCAGGCAGACTTGCGTGTCTGCAGCGAGTGGCCAGTCTTGTTTTGCATATGGAAGCGTGTATACAAGCACACAGTTTACAAGACAAGCTCAAGCGGAAGCTAAATCCCGTGGAGGTTATGTGATGCGCCAAGCATACGACACACATGTGTGACATAGCAAATCCAAACGTGAATGGCGCCCACGCGCATACTAGTGGACTCGCACCGAAGCAGAATAAATATATAATAAGAAATAAGCCGCCACCGGCGCACCATTATGCTTTTTTGTTTGGGTTTACAAAAATCGATAAGTTCAACATGGCGCACTCACCCTTGTGGTCGTCGTACTGGAGCGTCTGGTCTCCAATGGTGACGGAGAGCATGCCTCCGTCGTCGCTAAACTCGTCCCTGAACATGAGGCCCTCGGCGTCGAAGCTGTGGTAGTGGAAGCCCTTCTCGCGGTTGGCGTACGCCTGGAAGAAGCTGCCCTTGACGTACACCTCGGCCCCGGCCGCTCCTTGCTCTGAACCAGTGGCAATCCTATTCTAGCATCAGTGCGTGCGCATGTGTGCAGGGAGTGCTCACGAGCATATTTGTTGCCGGGACGCGTGTCGGCGGCGTGGAACATGTAGCCGCTGGAGGGCTTCTCCCAGTAGAGGTCGACCTTGAGCTTGGCCGACTGCACGCCGCCCCGGTGCCGAGGGAAGCGCACCCGCAGCGTCGTCTGCAGGTCGCACTGTTTGGGGCTGCAATGGTGACCAGATGAGAATATTGATTTTTACACAAAAAAAACTCGAAAGGGCGAGCTCACTGCTGCTGCGGTCCTCGACTCCACTGCTCCGGCGGGAAGACGTAGCGTCCGTCGTTGTACAGCTGCGTGTAGGAGACCTTCTTGGTTCGCAAGTCGATGACGAAGTCGGCGACGCCCGGCGGACAGTTCTGACAGCGCTCGATCTTGCAGGCGGGCGCCATGTGGGCGATCTGCTGGAAGAGGCCGCGCGAGGGAAAGTTGGCCGGCAAGCACTGGCCTTGTTGCACTCCTGAACGTTTGGACAACCGAACTCAGGGCATGCTCAGGACAATCGGTTGTTGCTTGATCACCTGAATACGGACCGCCGAAGCCACCATGGCCGCCCGAGGAGCCCGGGACCGCTCCGGAGCCGTGTGGAGGCCGCACTCCCGCACCGGAACCCTGACCGTGACTGCCGCCGGTGCCAAGAATCTGACTGAAGAACTGACTCGGCTTGACGATTGTGTGGGCATGGTTGTGATTGTGGCTCTCCGGCGTGTCGGCTACGACCGAAGCGGCTTGCTGGCTGGCAGTGTGCTGGTTGAGAGGATACGAGGGCTGCGAGGATGCAGCGCCAAACTGGGTGGCTGCGTTACCCTGGGCGGTAGGACCAGCAAGACCGAACTGACTGTACTGCCCAGGCGCATGTTGTTGTGCCTGGCCATAGAGGCCAGCACCTTGCTGGGTAGCTGCAGCAGCCGTCATGAACTGTTGTGGTTGTTGGGCAGCACCAGTGACAGGGGTCGACGCTTGGCCCAGTTGGGGGTAGCCTTGTAGTTGTTGTTGTTGGCTGGGACCGCCAGCGAGCAGTGTCTGCTGCTGACCATATGGATAGGCCGTCTGCGCCGCCGCTCCACCCGGGTACAGCTGCTGCAGCCCCTGTTGGCCGGCTGCCCCAGCCCCCGCTGCCGAGTACTGGTTGATGAGCAGGTTCGGGTCGAGATAGGGCTTCTGGTAGGGGTTGCGCTCTGCAGCGCTGTTGACCTCGGACAAGAACACAGTCGGGGGCTTGGCGCGGCCGTCAAGATACTCGGCATCGGTTCTTGTGAGACGACCAGGCCCACTGGACCCAGTGCTAGCAGCAGCTGCACTGGCGCTCGACCTAGCTGAAGACTTGGGGGTGGTGGCCGTCTGAGGCAGCTGCTGACCGCTTGTCGTTGGAGTAGAGGGGCTGCCAGTAGTGGACTCGGTGACAGGCGCTGCGGTAGTGACTGGAGCGCTTGAGCCGCCATCTTGTGCGCTGGATGACACGGTGACTTCTGGAGGCGCAGTCGTGACGGTGGCATCTGAAACGCATAACCTTTTTGCGTGGGTATTTAGACAAGCATTCAGGCAAGCGCAAACTAAGTTCCATGAATTCTCATCGGCCGTATTGAATGACGCAAACGTGAGAAGACTCAAGGGGTTCAAGCCTCCTTACCGGGCGCCGTCTCCTCAGTTCCCTCGAGGTCAGCAGCCGCCCAAGCGCCGAGCAGCGCCACGCACAGAAGACTAGCCTTGAAGCCGCCCATTCTATTCTTGCTGGAAGTCCCTTTCTTTCCTCTTACGCAGCGCACAACAACTGAATAACTGATGCGCGTCGTCGGATCGCGGTCAGTTTTATGCGTGACGACAGAGTGGACAGAGCGTCTACCCTTCCCTCCCCCATCGACGCCGCCGCCCACGCACGCGCGCAGCTGTGATGACGTCATGCGCGTTCGAGCGGGGGCGGGTGCAGTTTATGACTCAGATCGCATCAATGGATCGGTTGGCTGACCCCCCCCCCCCCCACGGATCGATTTGCCAGAACTGGAAAACAGATGTGCAATCCTACAATGCTCAATACTCGACCTTGACCATCCTACAATACTTGACCGATGCGATGCCTGGGATGTAGGTAGCAACTGCAATCAACGGGATAGGCTTGCATGTTTCTAGAAACTATGTAGTTACGATTCCCAATCAAGGCGCTAGCAACTGTGTAACAAAGTGGGCGTTCGCAGCCGAATGCATTCAAAATTCAATTCGCTACAGAAAAAAGTTCTCTCATTGTTTATCAATCCAGATGTCAGTCTCAGTCAGGCAATTTTCAGTCGATGCCTTTACAAAAAAATTGAATGTTTTGTATTTTCTAATTAACATTCAAATTGCTTTGCCGTCTGCTCATATGGCGCGCGTACCGCCACTGACGACTGGATTTGTTAGCAGCTTCTTGCTTATCGCATGTGAGCCCTTCCCAGCAGTAGCTTGCTTTAAAATCAAGAAAAACGCAACGCAAGAAATGTCGCTGCTCCTGTCGTTCTCGTGCTTGGTACTGGTCATCGCACTGGTCGACAGCACTGAACAAGGCGCCGTCCATCGCAGCTGCCGCCCAATGCGTACATATCGAATCGATTTCCGCATTCCGTGTAACTTTTCTAATTTTCTCGATTGCATTTCCGGACAGCGGTGAAGCACTACTCTTCTGTCGGAGACCCGTGCAGCGCCGCTAGTGGCTGCAGCAACTACTGCATTGCGAGCTTTGGCAGCGCAACTGTGTCCTGCTACTGCAACCCGGAAACTTGGCGATGCAAACAAGGGGCTTTTCGCTGAAAATTATTGCTGAATGTTGAGAACACCACTTCAAGACAAAGCTGCATACAACGTGTCGGGATCAGTTTGAGGCGATGGTGACTGGTGATGACATTTCGGAAAAAAAATAGGTCTGAGGTTTGCACGGTCTTATCACTCTGATCGCATCGGTGGATCGGTTGGCTGACCCCTCCCCCCCCCCTGTTAGCTAGAACTGAGAAGCAGCCGGGTGCGATACGTGACCGATGCCTGGGGACATAACGAGTACGAGTGCAATGCATCTGCGATTGATTCTCCGATCGACCTTGCGAGTGCGACCGCCGGTTGAACATTCAACGAATGTCCATTGTCCGTCGACAAAGTGCGAGCACGCAGCCGAACTTCACTTGCGAATTTGAACATTCTCAATTTCTATCCGCTCATGGTTTCACAATCCAGGTCGTGCTTCGCGACTCTCAGTCTCCCCAAGTCATTTTCATTCGATGCCTCCAACCAGTATTGAACGTTTCGTATGGTCTAATTGACATTCAAATTGGCTTGCCGTGTGCTCATGGCACGTGTGCCGCGCGTCTCCGCCACTGCCACTACTATTGAGCATAGGGATTTTTTTAGCTGCTCACAGCACGTTAGACTGTTGACATCAAGGAGGGCGCGACACAAAGAACGTGACATGTTTGTTTGTTTGTTTTTGTGTGGGCCGCTTCTATGATCGCGGGGGCCTCTCTCTGGTCACAATCGACATCGACCCCTGCTAGTGAGAGATGAGACCCAGCCAGCCCGATCCTGGGGGCTCGCTCCCCTAACGGGCCGGAATTGTCACTCCCGCCGGGTTGCTTCCGTTGGCCGGTGTCATAGTCCAAAACCGCCCCCAGGCCAGAATCGCCCCCCGGCGGTTTTGGCCTAGTCCAAAACCGCCCCCCGGCGGTTCTGGCCTAGCGACGTCTAGGCCAGAACCGCCCCCCACAAAACTTTTCCTCCCCCCCTTGACTCGGACCACACTTAAGTTGTATAAATTGTTGAAAATAGAGTTGCACGGTGACATTCGATAGTTAGGATGATACGCATACCCGTCGTACATCTAGTGATGCGTTCGTTAGTGCAAGGACTCTTACTGGTGAAACTTTATTGTACTCGCAAGAGATTATGGGCCCAGCCAACGCGTAAATTAGTTCACAGTAAGGTAGGCGTCCGTGCTGTCGTGGAGTGTTGTAGGAGCAGCTGAGAAATATGTAGCTGCTGGGTAGCGGAGCCTGCAGAAGAATGGCTGCCGCCGACCGACTCCCGATCGACAAGCTGACGACGGACTGCTGGGCGCAGTGGAAGAGAAAGCTGCGCGTCTACTTGATCGCGAAGGGGCTGTGGGGCGTCGTCAGCGGAGAGGACCAAGCCGCCTGGCAGACCAAGGGGAATCAGGCGATGGCGATCATAGTGCACTGATTGCGACTGAGGACCACAAGATGAAGGTCGAGAAGATCGTTCGACACGATCATTTCGAGGAGGAGGAGGAGTGCGACTGCCTGCAGAAGATCGAGCCAGAGCAGCGGCAGCACGCGAGAGACGCGACGAAGAATAAGGCTGCATAGGTGAAGCGCAAGAAACTGAAGGCCAAGAGGGCGAACCGACTACCGACAGCGCTACCGACTTGAATTAATCGTTATTTTGCTAATTTATTTTAATTTTTTTAGGCTTTCAAATGGCTTGTTGCACAGTTCATTCTCTATGGCTATATCATTTCGCACTCTATATTGTTGGGGATCGGCGATTCGAGTGACCGACGTAGTCGGGGGAGGGGGGCGATTTCCATGTAGAGGGGGCGGGTGTGGCGGAGGCTAGAACCGCCCCCCGGCGGTTTTGGCCTAGGCCAGAACCGCCGGGGGGAGAAAAACAAGGGGGGCGGTTTTGGACTGCAACACCTGCTCAAGGGCTCAAGGGACGCCCAGGACATACAGCTCCCTGAGAAGACCAACCTGCTGTCCAGACGACGGCTCCGACCATGTCCCAGCACACAAATGACGTCATTCGGTCTGAGGCATGCATAGTGGCCACGAGGGCCGCCACAGACACAGAAGAAGAACGCCACATTTTTCTACGGCAAGGATGACCAGAGAAAAATCCACTGAAAGGGATAGTTCTCAATAGTGGGTCCCTCGAGAATTGAACCCAGGACCTTGCGATCAAGAGTCCCAGTCTCTACCACTAGGCCACCTTGCCGAACGTGACATGTCGGTGCTGCTGTCGTTTTCATGCTTCTTGCTGCTCGTCATTGCACTGGGGTTGACGCCACTGAACAAGGCGCCGTCCATCGGAGCTGCCGCTCAATGCGTACAAATTTTGCAGCTTCGGTTTTCAGCAATTGAGAACTCGAGGAGTGGACAGGGGAATTCACGGCCTACGGGCATGAGTCGTCGTACAGCATGCGGCGTACGGTACATACAGTATCGTTAACTATACATACATTACACGACGAGGATCTGCTGATTGTTCGGTCACGTTCTATCGGCGACAACGGCTCGACCGTGCGTCGAGTGCCGCGTCGACAATGACTGTCAGCCATCGGGCTGCATGGGACAGCTTCGGGAACGCTGGGAACTCTCTGAGGACTACGGCTGCAGATTCTCTGAGGGCAAATGCACTCTCACCATTATGTAAGAGCCCCGGCCATGAAAACTTGATGGATGTAAGTACATTACATACATACAAGGTGCCCGATGCGAGTTGCTGACGTGCGATACCCGATTGTTGTCAGACGGTTTTCTTTAAGAGGGTTTTGCAGCAGCTGGCTCATGGCTCTGGTTCTCAATGTGGATGCGCTGTTTGTGTGTGTGTGTGTGTGTGTGTGTGTGTGTGTGTGTGTGTGTGTGTGTGTGTGTGTGTGTGTGTGTGTGTGTGCCATGTGGATGGCCACACATGTATACACGTTACGACATGTGGTTGGCCACTGCAGATTTGTTGCGCTGGTGTGCTGCTGCTCTTTGCGCACGCAAGCACAGGCACGCAGCACGCACGCACCCACGCACCACAAAAACACCGTTGTCACGCACGAAAAACAACAGACGTTTCGACAGTGTAGTCACGTTTCCTATCAATTGCCATTCAAATGGGCCACACATCCGCGCACTCGTTCCCATTTTAGTGCAATACTTCATGATCAGTGCGCCTTTTCTTTCAATCAAATGCTTTGCCAGCGAGAAAGCAAAACGGTCACAGAATGTCAAGCTTGACTGTATTCCGTGCAATTTTTCTAATGGTTTTCGTTACATCCCCGCAGCTGGTTTCGAATAGATCACTGACGAAGAGCTACTCTCTGGTCGGAGACACTTGCAGCCCCACTCAAGGCTGCAGCAACTGCAGGGAGAACTTCACCATTGCAGTCGTGCCGTGTCAGTGCAACCTGGTCAAATCACGGTGCGAAAAGGCCCAATTCCGCTGAAAATCTGAAAATTCAGAATATTGAGAAGGCGACTATGGCAAACTGAGAAAGCGAAATTGATCATTACAAAAAGCATAGGTGTCTGCATAATTTTCTTGGTGGCGGGTGACGGTGGTGGTGAAAGTGTATATTGCTGAAAGAATGGGCCTGCTGGACTTACGCAACCGTACGCTAGAGTGGACGAGTATATACATACACAAAAAATTTTTGTGTATTTTTTTGTGTATTATATACGTACTAGCTGCTTCAACTCAGGACTCCTGCTTGCAAAGTGCTCCAAAATGGTTCAATATCAATATTTTCATGTTCTCAGTGATGACTCATCATCAATACAATGTGTCATAAAATCGTGCTGCGAATGCTCTGTTGAAAAGCAATGACGAATCTGTAAAGTGCTGCAGCAAAAAGCCAAAGGAAGTCAACCAATGCAACCAATGCACTTCTGCAATACAGAAAAACGTTCCACCTTTTTTTGGTGTAACTCTTTATTCAGGAATTACATACCGGTATCCTTCAATTGTACTAATTGGGGCAAAACGCAATTGTTGGGACCGCGTCCACTGCATCCAAAAATGTGAAGCCTAAGCCTAAGCAAAGCCTAAGTGAAGCCTAAGCCTGAGCATAAACATATGCCTAAGCATAAGCTTGGACTAAGCCTAAGCAAAGCCTAAAATTATGAAAATGTTCATCAGATGCAGTGGACACAGTGGACGCTGATGCAACAACTGTTTGTAGCCCAAATTGGGCACTATACCATCTTGAGCAGACACACCATAACCCTTAATTAACCACCTTGGGGCTAATTTTTCAAATTGGCCTATAGGAGGCAGCTACATTGTAATTGTACTGGGCTAATTATGGCAGGTCCTAATAATTGGTTTTACTTTGGGAATAGCTTACTATTTGCTTGAATTATGAGGTTATTTCTTGATCAGCATGGTTGCTTACACTTGCCCAATCCATCCAGCTATCATATCAATCATATCAATAAGGGGGACCCTTTTTGGGTGTCACCGGGTGTCACAATCCTGGGTGTCACCAGAGCCTAAAAGCAGGAGCCTAAGCCTAAGCAAAGATTTAGCCTAAGCGAAGCCAAAGCGAAGCCTACGTGAAACCTAAGCGAAGCCTAAGCAAAAGCCTAAGCCTAAGCCTAAGCAAAGCCTAAAACTAAGAAAACAGGAATGCGCAATTTGTGCCACATGCTCACGGATTATGCAACCTTTCTCAAATTCAGCCCCTAAATAATGGTGAAATGTTCCAAGCAAGCTACACACAAAATTTCAGCTCAATCCATCCAGTGCAACTAACCCTCTGGACTGTATTGCAGACAAACAGACAAAGTGCTTTGGCAATACAAGTTTTTATCGCATTAACACCTGTAAGATAAAACAAAAAAAAAGATAATAAAAAAGTAAGAAGTTTTCTTCATAACACAAACACATGCAAAACAAAAAAAGTAATAAACAAAACAGTTGCAATTTTCTGTGGGAGAGGTTTGATCCCAGGACCTCCAGAGTAGTAACCACTACACCATAAGCACTACACCACTGATCTGTGCTGAACTGCTTTCTAAACATGTCTGATAAGTCAGAAAGTGCAACTCTCTGTGCTGCATTGCACACAGAAACTAACAACACACAGAAACTAACACAGAAATAATGAATCTACTGTAGAAGAAGATCCTACTGTATCTTTGGATTACTGTAGCAGATTGGAAAATGAATAGCTGATTTGTGACCAGCATTGTCAATTACATATTCTCATGCTGTTTTGCACCCCCAATTTGCAACATTAACCATTCAAAAACTGCATATTCAATGTGCTGTGTCTTTGTATTATGGTACCACATTGGAAAATGGATGTGATATTCATGATCAGCATGGTTGATTACATATGTCCGAAGCAGTAGAAAAAGATACCACTGTATCCTTGGATTACTGTAGCAGATTGGAAAATGAATGGCTGATTCGTGATCAGCATGGTGGATTACATATGTTCATGCTATTTTCACCGTCAACTGGCAACATAAACAATTTGTAATTTGCATATTCAATGTGTCATATCTTGTGATTATGGTATTGCACTGGAAAATGGATGTGAGATTTGTGATCAGTGTGGCCTAATTTTTTACTGCATTTTACATTTTTATGTGGTTACTGCATGAAAATGTAACACAAAAATTGTGCACTATAATAGCAATCACATAAACATGCTGCACACAAGTTTCAGCTCAACAGCTGCTGCCACAATTGAGAAAAGACAGATTGAGGAATGTCTCCTATGGTATACTGCGGTGGATACTGTATTTAAATTAAATTTTAATAGTGCACTATAATTGCAATCACATGGACATGCAGCACATCAAGTTTCAGCTCAAAAGCTGCTGCCATGATTGAGAAGTAGATACTGTATGGAAATTCAATTTTAATGGTGCACTATAATAGCAATCACTTGGACATGCAGCACATCAAGTTTCAGCTCAACAGCTGCTGCCATGATTGAGAAATAGCAGATTGAGGAATGTCTCTGATGGTATACTGTAGTGGATACTGTATGCAAATTAATTTTAATAGTGCACTATAATAGCAATCACATGGACATGCTGCACACCAAGTTTCAGCTCAACAGATGCTGCCATCATACGTGGGCTCAGGGGGGGGGGGGTCTAGGGTGGGTTCACCCTCCCCCTGGCTATAGCCATCCCGCTTTTTTGCGGGAGCGAGGCCCCCCCCCTGGCCATCGCCGTCCCAGATGACTTGCGGGAAACCCTCTCCCAATATTTAAAAAAATGGGTAAAGATGCGTGTTTTTGTTTCATTTTTAGCGTAGTGTGACCCAAAAACGCTTAAAAAGTGCTATTTAGGCGTTGTTTTGACACATTTTGGACCAAAAAGCACCGATTTACGCGCTATTTTGGTGCGAAATCTTCTACTTCGACCACCCCTCCTGCAAAATTTCCGATCCCGGCGGGATGGCGGGAAACCCCTCCCCCTCAAAACACCCAGAGACCCCCCCTGGCTTTTGGACCAATCTACACCTATGGCTGCCATGATTGAGAAATAGCAGATTGAGGAATGTCTCTGATGGTATACTGTTGTGGATACTGTATGCAAATTAAATTTTAATAGTGCACTATAATAGCAATCACTTGGACATGCTGCACCCCAAGTTTCAGCTCAACAGCTACTGCCATGATTGAGAAATGGCAGATTGAGGAATGTCTCTGATGGTATGCTGTAGTGGATACTGTATGCAAATCATATTTTAATTGTGCACTGTAATAGCAATCAATCACATGGACATGCTGCACAGCAAGTTTCAACTCAACACCTGCTTCTTGGAATGAGAAATGGCAGCAATGGTATATGGTAATGGATACTGTATGCAAATTTGATTTGGGCAGTGCACCATGATAGCAAACATGTGGACATGCTGCACACAAAATTGCAGCTCAATCCATCCAGCACAACTCTCTGTGCTGCATTGTTGCAAAGCTCCAATGATGGGAGCCATTGGTTATGGTGTGGCGCAAATTCAAAATATGTTTTGCTATTTTTAAAATTTTGGCTATTTTAAGCAATACCCAAAGCTATATCAAAAGTAACAACTCAATCCATCCAGCACAACTCTCACAATCACGTTGCAGACACACGATGTGCTTTTATAACAACGTGATAGACATATTGATTGTGCTGTATCTCGTGATTACAGTATCGCATTTGAAAACGGATGTGATATTCGTGATCAGCGTGGTCGATTACATATATCCCTGTCTGATTTGACATGGAAACTTCACGTTTAATGTGATCAATACTGGTTACTGTATGGCGCAAATTCAAAATAATTTTTGATTTGGCTATTTTTCAGCTATCACAGGCAACACCCGATGCTGTAGCAAAAACAATCAACTCAATCCAAGCAGCACAACACTTGGGGTCGCGTTGCACACAGACAGACATTGTGCTTTAGTAATATAGATATACACATACACATATACATACACAAGCAAAATCCAATATACATATACATACACAAACAGGATGGAATACACAAAGTTTGTGTATTTTACAGTTTGTGTGTTTCTACTGTATTTTTATGGCAATTTTGAGCGGTGCCTGCATAATATTTTTCAAAAATCGTATCGAGGATTTGCGCAACTACTCTACATGTAAATCTATGTTCATTTGTTCATTGTTTGTTTGTTCTTCTGTTTTTTTTTTCCACTATGGTCATGCACAGCCTCTCAGAGGACGCACATCTGCCGAGTGCCAAAACCACGCAACAGCATCATCGTCATTCCCAATAGCCATTGCAGCGTCATCACGTGCGGGCGTGCGTGCGTGCGAGCGTGCGTGCGCGCGCGCGCGGGTGTACGTGCGTGCGTGCGTATGGACTGCCCTCCTAAAGATTGGCGTTGGCATGCATGATCTTCACTAACTAATTGCTATTCTAACTTCCAATACTCCAACTTGTGTCTATTTTCCTCTCTCGTCTTGAGGGTGGCGGTAAAGGTAATGCAAATATGCGCGCACACTTCCCTTGAGAAGACACCTATGCGCGCTCACTACCTCGCTCTCAGCACCTCAATCATCAGCCACTGGAAGCAATTGCCATCCTGCATATGTTTTCAAAGAGAAGTTTAGCGTGATGAAGGAATGTAGCCACCCTACTGAGTGCAATTGCTCGTAATGTTAAAACGACTACAAGGTAGCACTGAGGCTATGACCCATATTGCACCTCTCCACAGTTCGTCCAGCTAGAGGAAAAGGCAGGTTTAGCTACCTAGGTATAGTGACCTTGGGCTCCATGGGAGGATTTACGGATTCCCTGGTGATTCAAATCCGCTGTTGCTTACGAATATTTACGAATGTTTTGCACCTACGGTATACACAAAAAAATACACATACACAAACCAAAAAAATATACGTATATACACAAAAAATACACATACACAAAACACAAAAAATTGTTTGTGTATATACATGCACATACACATACACAAACATTTTTCGATATCTCGTCCACTGTACCGTACGCGTTATGAGCGACCAGGAGATTTGGTTGGCATCCAACAAAGTGAGCAATTGGGGGCACGCATCTAAGAACGCGAAGCAGGTCGACGCAACGCTAAGAACGCGACGAGCTAGCAATAGCAAAGGCTAGCAGAACCAATTGTTGGGTTCGCGTCCGCTGCGTCCGAAACCTACCGTAAGCAAAACCTATGCATCGTAAGAATAATGTGATGCAAAACAAATCGTCTTGTGGTAAGTCTACCCACTACACAACTCACATTTGCTCTTCAATGCAAACTGCATTGATTAACAACAAAAGTTTTATTATCTATTGTAGGTAGCGATGTCACCAAAAATTGCTGATGAATTATTTTTTAATTTTTTAACTATTAATAAATTCCAAATAATTTTTTATTTAATTTTTAATTATTAAAATATTCGAAATAATTTTTTATTTAATTTTTAAAAGTTAAAGAATTCTGAAGAATTATTTAAATTATTTAATTAACTAATTTTTTAACTAGGTATTTTAAAAGTGTGCATTTGGGATGCATGTACATGTACGGTATGTCATGTGCTGAAAACACCACTTCCCTCCATTCCAATGTTTGCAATGGATGAGTCCATTCAAAAACCTACTGAAGTGATTACAAATGAACACACCCTCCACTGAGTGTGACAGGACTGAAAGGAAAGACAATAAATTTGATGGCAACAACATGCCAATAATGACATGGTGGTAGAGGTAGACAAAATGGACACCAATAATCAATGGGAAAAGACAAATTTGCCATGAACTACTTGAAAAGTCTATTAAAAAACCAATTTTTTAAGCGTGTGATTAAAAAAATGTTAAAAAAATATTGCAGAGAATTATTTATTTAATTTTTAACTTTTAAAAAATTCCAAATAATTATTTATTTAATTTTTAATTAAAAAATCTGCATGACAGAATTATTTTTTTAACAATTTTTGTTTTTTAATGTACTTAAAATATTATTTTGAATTATTTAATTTATTAAATTTTTATTTTTGGTGACATCGCTAATTGTAGGTTGATTCAACAAAATAGAGGCTTACGACTCTGACTTACGATTACGACCTTACGATACGACAACGACCGTATTTTTTAAAATAAGAGACGGGCCGCAAGTTATTTATAAAAAGTGTATTTTTTTGGAAAAAATACGTGTATTTTTTTGAAAAAAAAAACGTTTGAAAAAATACGCGCCCAACTCTAGCGTTGTGTCACAAGTTGTGTGTCGCGTAATATGCAACTGTGTCGTGCCTCGTGCTACTGCTACCCGGACAATTGGCGATGCAAGCAAGGCGGTTTCCATTGAACATTGCTGAATTGAGAACACGACTTAAGAGAAAGCCACGTACAATGTATCGGAATCATGTGTGGTGATGATGACTGCTGGTGATATTTCGGCGAAAGAATGGGCCTGAGGTGTTCGCTGTCTTACTCGTTCGGAAGCTATAAACAAACCCTCGAATACACGTTCACATTGCCCTTCACCTCGCACATGGAAAAAAGTCGGCCACGCTTGTACACTGGAACGCGTCGGAACGCGCACGGCGAACATTAGCGCCAAGCTCGAACAAGAACGGACGGAATTGCAATCGCGTTTCTTCTTAATTGATATTCGAATGAGCTAATGTATCCGTGCACCTGCGTCCCGTGCCTAGTAGTTGAGACTGAGAGACACCAATCACAGTAGGGGTCAGAAAGTGTTGTTCACCACACCACCTGTAGCTAAACACTGTTTCTTTGCCGATTTATAAATAAGGAAAGATGACAAACTCGATGAAAGCGTTTGCAGTTTTTCTAATATTTATGGCTGCAGTTCTGCACCCTGGTTCTGCAAGGCCGAGAGCGGAGCCCTACTCGCTGGTTGGCGACCCCTGCAGCAGCGACGCGAGCTGCAGCAACTGCAGGAAGGGATTCAGTGTGACCGTGATTCCGTGCGAGTGCAAGGCGGGAAAGTGCAAGGAGAAGGTCACTGAATTCAAAAACGGAAGATGCTGAAGAGGATTTCTGTGACGGAAATTGTGACTAGCGCGAGAGACCAGATTGTTTGTCTGCAATAAGTGAGCGTGAAATACAAGTGAACTCGCGAGCGGAACCGCCGACTGTATCTTAACGCTGCAGTGCAACTAAAAACTAATGTATACCTATGTACTTTGAAACTAACTAAAGCAGTTTGAGAAGTGGCACGTCTTGAATCCATTACAGCACAGCGAAACAAAGCAATAATGCCTTTTGAAGTGCACTTTAATCAAAGTTTTACTACTGATAGTTTTTAATTGAGTCGGATTACGACTACGACAATCGAAAACTTGGTTTGACAGAACTCCAGAATCCAGAACACCTCAAATCGCGCTAATTATGGTTATTTAGCTGGTCCAGGCTGCTACTAAGTAGGCTTATATTAGCAGTCAAAAGCATTAAAACCGTCGTTTTTGCCAGTTTGTTAAGCATTTTTTGGACACTTTTTATTAAGTAAAAAAATTCACTTTTTTACTTTTTTCCAATCCTGCCGTCGGCATCCTTCTCTGTCCGCTGCTCGTCGACGCCGCCGTCCCGCTTCTGCCGGCGTCGGATATGCAACGTCGTCTTGTTAATTCAAAATTCGAAATTTAAATTACCCATCACGCCATCGGCCATCGAAATTCGAATTGACCATCGAAATTCTAATTGGCTCCGTCGATAGCATCGCAGGCTTAGAAGCAGCGTCAGACACGCTTGCCTTGTCTTTGTAACCTTGCCAGGAGTAAAAAAAAAGAAGCGTCTAACATTGCAGGCATGACGGCGTTTTGTGCAATTTTTCTGATTATTTTCGTTGGATTTTCGCAATTGGCTTCGACCCGTACAGTGGAGAAGCGCTCCTATGTCGGAGAAATGTGCAGCGGCGGTGGGTGCAGCAACTGCGTGGAGAGCTCTTCCAGCGGCTCAAAAACTGTGTACTGTTACTGCAACCCCGGAACTTCACAGTGCGAAAAGCTCCGCTGAAGCTTACTGAATGTCGAGAAGAAGAAAAAGCTACAAACACTTGATCGGGGTCTGGTGATGGTGGTGATGACTGGCGGTGATATACACCATTGCTGAAGGAATGGGCCAGGGCTTCCTTCCACTGTTTTTTTCTCGTTCGTATACTGAGAAAAGCCTGACTCCGGCGTAAACTGATACACGATCACATAATCATTCACGAAATGCACGCAGTTCGCATATAAAAACATGTGCTACACGTGAAACGGCGGCAGTACCTTACTCACTGGTGGTGACCGCTACGGCAGCGATGCGCTGCAGTCGCACTGCAGGAAGGGATTCTGCAGCAACTTCAGTTTTTATATGCGTTTTAAGTTTTTTTTTTAAGTTTTAAGCAACTGCAGCAACTGCAGGAAGGGATGCACTGTACAACATTTTTGAAACATTGTCAGAGCTTTTTTATTTTCAGAGTTTTTTTATTTTCAGAGCAACGCACGAATGATCAAGTCTAACCTCTTAAAAAATATAGCGCAAAAATCCTTGCAATGTATTACATGCGCACACATACAGGGCATCGTTATCAAGTTAAAAAATGTGTGAAGTCACTCTCAATCAGCGCATTACACCATTTCAACAGTAAAACAAAAAACAGTACAGAAATCGATAGTAAGAGTGCAACAGTAAATAAAAACTGCGCAATAAAATGAGGATTTCCGGGCCGACTTGGCTAGTGGTCATCAAACTGGCGGTGTGCTGCCGTTGCTGCAGCGGCTCTTTGGTCGCTGGTGCGTCGGTCGTCCTTGCAGCAAAAAAAAATATCAAAAACCAAAAATCTCAAAATTGACTACTCTGCGGGCAGCAGAGGTCCTAGTGTTAGAGAATCGGCCTCTTGCGCGCGCGGTTCTGTCTGGGTTCGACTCTTGATGGACTAGATCGTGGACTTCCCTTCGATGGATTTTCTCTTGCCGTCGCGGCCCTAGTTTGCAGATTGCGTTCTTCCTTTGGCTTTGTCTTTGGCTAATTGATGCGGCTCTAGACGGAGTTGGGCATGCTATATGGGTCATTGACGGCCTCCAACAACAACATGACCGCGCTGCAGCTGCCGACAATGGAACGGAGCCGGCAAGGGTGTTGGGCCTGGGCGAGCAGCGACGCGCTGGTCTACGTCTGGTGGGCGCGCTGACGGTGTCGATGGCGCTGCTGACGCTCGGCATCGTCCTCTGTCCGCTACTCGTCGTCGCCGCCGTCGCCGTCGCCCGCTTCTGCTGGCGCCGCATACGCAACGTCATTCCTCACGTGCACGAGGTGCTGGGGGAGCAACTTTAGTGTAGTTTACACATTTCAAATCCTCTATACTCCCAATTGCACAATTTTTGAGGCGCACTGGCATTTTCTATGTTTTTGAATGGGAATTCTTGAGTTTCTAAATGTTCTGCTCTTGCAGGAGAGTGTGGAGTGCTAGGAGATCGTCAAAGTGGGACCGAACGCACTCGCGTCTGCAGCTTACGTGTCTACGCGTCTGCGACTTTCCCGCCTACGCAGCTGCACAGAATACTGAGTGGCATATAGACCGGTGACATTCCCGTGTGATCTGGATGAAATCTTTGGTGATGCGGTGTGAAGTCGTGTGTAAAATAAAATATTAATACTAAAATATTCCCTTAAAATCTTAATCCTGCAAAGAACAACCCACCAATGAACGCCCATGGTAAGACGTGGGTTGAAAAATGAACACCCCTCTCTCCCAGTCAGTACTGCGCAGTACCCACACTTTCGCCACTATCTCACTCAAATTTCGATTTTTATATTTGTGTATTTTAGCCAAGAGTTTTATAGCAATACCTAAACTTCGCAACCACATGTATGTTGTCGCGAAACGCGAATTTATCTACAAAAAATGAGTTGTGCCATTCGTACCGCAACGCATCTGTGTCGCTATCCGCGCCTTACTGTAGTTTGACCTACATTAAAGTCTCGGCTATTTGGTGTTCCTTACGATTGTTTACGACCCCATCGACCATTCCTTCTCCCTTAGACCAATCGATCAGATCCTCCCAATGCTCTTGTCTATGGCCCCCATCCGTCGGCGCGCCTTTATTGCTATACTTTGACGGCCGGCCGCCGCTGACGCCTATTGTTTTCAAGTAGCGTGGCGCTCCCTTCCCGTGCGGCCTGCGTGAGGCGAAGGGGGTTGTTGTTTCGGTTCGTCTGTTGATAGAAGAGAAAAAAAGGAGAAAAGGCAAAGGCCTGACGACGAGCAACCAAAATCAGAGAACAAAATTTTGAACTAGCGCAAAGTGCGCAAGTTTGTCGCGACGCTTCGCGACATATGTAGTAGGTGCTTGAATCGAAGCCGTGATCGGTCGCCGAGAAAATCGGTTCCAATCGAACGTACGACCACTGCGATTTTTTCGTCCGTCTGCGCACGTGTATGTCGCACTCGTTGCCTTGACGCCAAGAGAATGAGTCAGTTGCTTTTCCGACGGCACAGGAGGTTGAACGAAGAGAGACGAAGAGGGAGAGAGTGAGCGAGCAAGGAAGGTGATGGGAAGCGCTTCTCAGATAGGGAAAAGAGGAATCACTGAGTTGCAGCACTGGTCAGCGCACTCAGCGCCTCGTCTCTGCGTCGTCAGCAGCCTCGTCATAGTCGTCGCACTTGTCCATCAGAGCGAGGCACGAGTCCCAGCCTAAAGAAACTTTGCGCGTGGACCACGTGGAGGAATGAAACAATTCACATTTCTTACAGTAGAATAACACATCTCCTACCGCCCTGGGCAGTATAGGGGAGTGTGATTTCAACTTCCCAATACCCGGAATCACTTTTAGGGGGGGGGGGGCATAGGATGAAGCGCACGACTGGAAGATGTATGATGTTGCCCAAGCTAATAGCGCCTACGGGAAAGAGAGGTTGCAAAACGCTTGCCCGTGGAACCAGTTGGACGCTGTCAGATACATGCACACATGAACATTGCATAGGTACAATAACATGTATGTGTATTTGAGTGTTCTAGTGGGGAGCGGCGGCATACCTGTAACCGGGTCTGGAAGAGTGTGGGGGGGGGGGGTGAATGGCCAAGTTCTGGGAGGGGTGTGGAGCAAAAAGTGTGGGATAGCTGGCCAATTTTTGACCTATAATGGCACTTTTTGGTCAAAAAGGGTGTATATCCCTTGGAAAAATCTCTTGGGAAAATTCTGGGGGGGGTTGGAAAATTAGTGGGGAAGGGAACCCCCCAGTTAAAGGTACTAGACGCCCGTAGTGGCCTTCGGCCACCCCCCCCCCCCCCAGCCCCATCCAGTCCACCTGTCGAGCACGCTAGCTGTTCAGCGTGCCATCCAGTCCACCTGTTGATCACGCGGTTGACTTGTTCCCGTGATGACCACGCTACCTGTTTGGCGTGCTGACTGGTCCATGTGACAAGCGCACTAGCTGTTTAGTGGGTCGACTCGTCCCCGTGACGATCGCGCTACATGTTTGGCATGCTGACATGTCCACGCGACGAGCACGCTGGCTGTTCAGCATGCCATCTGTCTGTCGAGCGCACTAGCTGTTCAGTGTGCCATCCAGTCCACCTGCTTGTCTGCTTGTTGAGCATGTGCGTCCATCGGTGCTTAGCTGTTTGGCATGCTGTCCAGGCCAGTCCGTCTGTCGAGAGCGCTAGCTGTTCAGCGTGCCATCCAGTCCACCTATCGATCACTCTAGTTGTTCAGTGGGTCGACTCGTCCCGGTGACGAGCGCGCTACCTGTTTGGCATGCTGACTGGTCTGCGTGACATGCGCGCCAGCTGTTTAGTGGGTTGACTGGTCCATGTGACAAGTGCTCTAGCTGTTCAGTGGTTCGAGTCGTCCCCGTGACGAGCGCACTAGCTGTTCAGTGTGCCATCCAGTCCGCCTGTGGAGCGTGCTAGCTGTTCAGCGAGCAGTTCAGTCTGCCTGACGGGCGCGCTAGCTGTTCAGTGGGTCGACTGGTCCAGCTGACGAGCGCGCTTGCTGATCGGCATGCTGACTAGTCTGCATGACGAGCGCTCTAGCTGTTCAGCAGGTCGACCGGTTCGCGTGATGAGCGCTCTAGCTGTTCAGCAGGTCGACTGGTCCATGTGACGAGCACGCTAGCTGTTCGGCGTGCCGAAAAGCTCGCGTGTCGAGCACTCTGAGTTCTGACTGGCTGCAAAGATCTGCCCAAGTCGTCTGCCATGCGCGTTCATCAGTCCTGAGCTGGTGGGCGTGCCAAATCTGTCCTTTTTAGTTGCCAGGGTGGGGCGTCCGAGTCATTCCAACTGGCTGCGAAGATCCGCCTGAGTTGGCCGTCATACGAGTCCATCGCAAGGTGTTTTTAGCGACTCTGACAAATGTTGGCACTGTTGGCATATGCCGTTTACATCTGAGACCGGTTCTAGCGATGCAGGGTCGAACGAGCTGCATCGCATCCTTATCTTGGCACTCAGCGTGCCGTCCAGGCCAGTCCGCCTGTCGGGCGCACTAGCTGTTCAGCATGCCACCAAGTACGCCCATCCAGTCCGCCCGTCGATCGCGCTAGCTGTTCAGCGTGCTGTCCAGTCTGCCTGTGGAGCGCGCTAACTGTTCAGTGTGACGATAAAGGGCGCGCGTCTTGCGCGCTAACTGGCCATGAAGATCCACCTGAGTCGGCCGCCATGTGCGTCCATCGATCCTGAGCTGGCGGGCGTGCCAAATCGGTCCAGTTTTCTGATTGTCATCAGGGCGTCCTTGTTGACGCGTCTTTTGCATACCTGTAATTGGGGGGGGGGGGGGGTGGTTGGGGGGCTTTGGGGGCCCCACTAGTTTTTCAACCACCCCCCAACTCCCCCCCCCCCCCCCCCCCCCCCCCAGAATTGTCCCCACGCATGTTCGTCATGTCTAAAACGATAAAAGGGAGTAACTGTTGGTGTTTGTCAGTGCTTTTCAGTGTTATATGACCATAAAACAGCTAAATAACACTGTTTACACCCTTTTTATACCCATTTTAGACCAAAAAGTACCATTATAACTCAAACAATGGCCAGCTACCCCCCCCCCACTTTTTGCTCCGGAGACCCCCTCCCCCAAAATCGGCCAGCTACCCCCCCCCACTCTGCCAGACCCAGTTACAGGTATGGTCTTTTGCAGTGGTTCACATTTTTGCAAAAGCGTTTTTGGCGACTTTGAGAAATTGACCAACTGTTGGCAAATGCCATTCACATTTGAGAAACGTTCTGGCGATGGCGGGTCGAACGAGCCGCATCGCATCATTATCCGTGCATGCATGCGATATTGCTGTCGATTTGTTTAGTTATTAGGATTAGTTGTTTCCATGGAACGGGATGTGGATGCGGACGCATCAATGATTGTTTCCTTGGACGTGGATGTGGATGCATGCATGTTTGCATTGAAACACCGTTTTCGCTTGCTTTCGCCACTTACAGATATTTATTGCCGAAACGACTACCATATATGGAAATACCGGGCGAGGCGAGTCCATCAAGCCATCGCCCGTCCGGATCCGTTAAGCCGTTCGAGAGTTACGAAAAACAGCGGCGCATGCAGGTTTTCTAAGAAACGCGTATCGCTGTCCGACAAACATTAGTCGCACCAAAATATTTGTCCCAGAGTGGTATTTTCGCTAGTTAATATCCGCTTCGCATAGCAAAACGAATAGCATCCTGGGGCATGCGAGGCGAGGCCGAGTCGAACGAGCCATCGCCCGTCCGGATCCGTCGAGCCGTTGGAGCATACGAGCAGTCACCAACCAACGGACAGCCGCCGGAGTTGTAAGTATGAGCGGCGGCCAGCGTTGGCCGCTTTCACTGACTGTAGCAGCCGGCTGCACTGTCGCAGTCGACAGCCAGATCGGCGGTATGTCCGCGCTGCAGCGGCGAGGCGTGCAGCGGCCCGGCGAGCGCCAGCACCAGCGCCACCAGCGTCATCATCATCACCAGCATCTTCTGCAGCGGCGCTGCACCTTTCTCTTGTCCACCACCACCACCCCATACACAGCTCACCATAGTCGGCTTCCTCTTCCGGCTGAACTTGCGCAACTCCAAATATCTCTCTCGCTTTTTAGGATCAGCAGCCGCACTTTACAAGAGAACACAAGAGCTGATGTGCTGTCGACTTGGCGACCGCTTCTATTTATGCGAGTGGAGCAATTTTGGTTTGAACAAATACAAGGCAGCAGCGACAGCACCTCGAATTGATCGCGTTGTTAGTACGTTTCTAAATAGAGCACAACATTTTGCGCAGTCGTGCTGGGACGTACGCATGTAGTGTGTTGTAGAGAACGAAACGGGCCTGGATATTCATGCCAAGTCGAGTTTTGCAAATTAGCGGTTGCTTTTGACCAGCAGTGCGACGATGACAAAGTGACGCAGCCAACGTGTTGAGAGCAGCGTCCTCTCGTTGATTGTTTGATCAGAAACGCCATTTTTTGTCCTTTTTGCCTCGTTGTAAAGAAGCCGATGTGATTATTTTTTTTGTCTGTTTCTTTTTGTGTGCGTCGACTTTGCGGCTGAAATGGGTACTGGAACAAATTCCGCACCGGACGTGAATTTCCAGGCGTTCATGACATGAAGCGTATACTAACAACGCGTTCAATTCAAATTGCTGCACTGTCGCGGTGTTTGTTCACCCGGTTGTACATGTATTCCAATAAAATTTTCGACACGGCCTTACAAGTTCTGCCACGTATACGTTTGAGGAAGCCACTTCTATCAATGGTCACTTGCTATGAACTGTCGTTTGAAGGCGACTTGCGAGCTAGAAAATACCGTCGTGTCATTGCCGAGCCGAGAGCATATCAGCTACAGTTATTGGCTTGTGGGTTGCGCCTCATCTTAAAGCCGATTCGTCGACTGTAGGGAGCTACTGTTGCCTGTGCAGGCGGATTGCGCGTCAGACAGGACGGGGGGGGGGGGGGGTGGCGCCGCTGCACAAGCCGCTCTGCTCCGCGATGCTGGCGCTCGCCAGTCCGCTGCACGATTCGCCGCTGCAGCTCGTACCCACCGCCGCTGCGGCCAAAGACTGTGACACTGCAGCAGTCCGTTGGATTTTTGCAATTGGCTACGACTAGGGCAACGGAGAAGCGCTACTCTTCTGTGGGGGCTCCGTGTGGCAGCAGTGCGGACTGCAGCAACTGCGTGACCTTCGGCAGGAGCACAACTGTGTCGTGCTACTGCGACGCTCACACCGCACAGTGCAAAGAATCGGAATTCCGTTGAAAATACTGAACGTTTAAGAGAATGCTACATACCTACATTTTATCGGGATCATTCTGTGGTGATAAAGACCGGTGGTGATATGTTGGTGAAATAAATGGGTGTGAACTTTCACTGGCGCAGTCATTCCGGGAATTGTGTTTCGCTACGATAGATGGGTGTCTACGATAGACACCTTCCTAGGGGCTGCTGTTGCTCGTGCTGCTGTGTGGTGCTGTTGGTGGTGACACTCTTTGCGAATCTTTGCGAATCACACGTTCTTTCAGACTTTCACGCAGCGCGAAGTTGAAAACGAGCGGACTCTCACGAAATCATTGAAAGCTGCTTTGTCGTTCCTCTGGACTGCCCAAGATACGTGGACAACCGCGTGCGAATTTCTCAAGCCAAACAATGAAGTGCACCTTAAGACCACACCCTGTGGTACAACAACAACAACCACAACGTACAACACATACGTACAACGCACAACAACAACCACAACCACAACGTACTTCAATCCAGGTCTAGCGGGAAATGAGAAGACAATGTCGGTGAAAGAGCGTTTGCAAATCAACGGACAAAGATAGTACAACTTGGGAGTCGAAAATCTTTGTTCCAGTGAACGAGACAACATGCATGCAGAGTCGGACGCTTGGGACTATTAGAATGTCATTTGTTTGTTTTTGGTTACGCTTAAAAGGCGCACACGTTGAAAGGCGCACAAATGCAATTCCAAACTTTGTACACTGAAGGGTTGAATTTCTTGGTTCTTTGATGGTTAGAATATTTTCGTGGTTTTGTTGATTTGCTATGTTTAACACCACTTCCTAATACCTGTGCAACCAGGTCTGGAGGGGGGAGGGTAAATGGCCGAATTCTGGAGGTTTCTGGAGCTAAAAGTGGGGGAGGGGTAGCTGGCCATTTGTTAAATTATAGTGGTACTCTTTTGGTCAAAAATGGGTATAAATAGGGTGAAAAAGGGAGAAAATCACTTGTGAAAATTCTGTGGGGTGTTGAAAAATAGGGATACCCGCCCCCCCCCCTCAACGCCCCCCCCCCCACCGTTACAGGTGTGGATTCGAATGCCCTTTCGCAGCAGTTTGTCAATCCTAGCAAAAGCATAAACCCAAACACAAGCCTGAGCCTAACGTGAAGCTAGGTTTCAAGCCCAAGCCGCCTATGCCTAACTTCTTAATTTAAAGCCTAATTAAGCACTTGCGGATCCAGGGGTGGGGGAAAGGGTGAATTCCCCCTCCCAAATCGGAAATCTAGGGGGGGAAAGGGGGAAAGGGATAGGCGGTCGGAAAAGAAACACGCCTAGTGGGCCTAATTTTCAGCATAAAATTGCTTGTAGGTGGTCCAAAACAGCAAAATTTTCGCCTGCGGCGCCGTTTATATTCGTTAACTGTCGAAAATGGACCGATTAGGTGTCGAAACCGCTGCCAAAATGGCCCAACATCCAAAAAGGTCAACAGGGTCCTTCCTCCCTTCTGCAAAATTCCTCCCCCCCCTCCGAAATTTTTTTCTGGATGCGCCGGGGTGTAATCAAGGCCTAAGCATAGGTCTAACTAAACCCGAACAAGCCGAAGGACAACTTGCAACGTGTGCGCTTTTTAACGTGTGCGCCTTTCAATCCTGCTGCGAATGCGATAACAAATTAGCTAACGGAACTCGCTCCCTCTGCTCTCTCTGCTCTGCTCGCTTGCGCCAGAGAATTTGGTTGCAGTGGTCTAACGACTGACCCGCTGACCATTGAAAAAAGGACCCCCCGGAACCGGAATTACGGTTGAGCCAAAGAGGATGGCTCGTCTGATGCGCGCCGCGAGCTACGTGAGCGGTTGCGCCGCCGAGGCGCTGACCGTGGCCTCGGACGTGGCGGTGCCGACGCCGCGCGCCGGCGAGGTCCTCATCCGCGTCTGCGGCACCGCCATCAACCGCGCCGACACCCTGCAGGCGAGCCAGCCACTCTGCTGCTGTTGCGTGTTTCTGAGTCTGACCTCTGCTGGGCGTTCAGCGCAAGGGCAAGTACCCCGTGCCGGCGGGCGAGAGCGAGATTCTGGGCCTCGAGGCGTCCGGGGTCGTCGAGGACGCGAATGACTGCGCCGACTTCAAGAAAGGCGACCGAGTCATGGCGCTGCTCGCCGGCGGAGGCAACGCCGTGTTCGTCGCTGCCAAGTGCGCGCTCCCGACAGACAGACAGACAGACAGTCCCCCCTCTCCCCCCCCCCCCCACACCCACACACGGAGCAGCCAACAAGAACGCCGCCATATCTGTAACCTATGGCAGCGACAGCACGAGAAAATCTCTGTTGAGTTGGAAGTCCTCGACCTAGTCGATCCATCAAGAATCGAACTGGCAGGCAGACGCGCGCGCACGTACTCGTCGAACGTGATTGATCACACGTAGACACTAGGGCTGAGCATGGGCCACCGGGCCCTGTCAGACTCGGAAATCCAGACCCATCCTGTGGGCACGGGCCGGGCGGGCCGGGCCAAAATCTTCAGGCGCATGCTCATCCCTAGTGGACGACACGCACGCATCGACAGCCTGACGCGCACACGCAGAGGCGCACGCGCCTACTTCGTAAGCACGGTTTTAGAGCCGGTCAAACGATGAAGGTACCCCAAAACTTGAACTTGGTCGAAGCCGCTGCCATTCCAGAAGTCTGGCTCACCGCCTTCCAGCTACTGAGGATCGGTAATGCGCGTCGCAACTCGCAGGCGCAATTATCTATACAAGCATGCAACTAGGCTTAAAAAGCTGCTCCTGTGGTGTGGTAGGACCCGTATATGTTTTCTGCGTGTGTCGGGGTCGACTATATTATAGGCCAAAGACGGGATGACCCGCCCCAGGTTTTTTTTTATTTTCCGGAACTTCAAGCCAATTTTCGCGTAAGAATGGTCTGAAACTGGCCATGAACGCAGTCTTTTTGCAGTTTTGGTTTGAGTAAAAGCGTTAAAATAGCTACAAATCACATTTTATGCGGAAAGTACCAATTCAAGTGAAGCGTTGACGCAGGAAAATTAACCCAAGGATTCCGACCCCCCCCCCAGTTTCCCAGAATACCACCCACCCCCCCCCCCCTTGGCGCAATTTCGTGAATTGTGGACCAGGTGATACGCGCACTCTCAGCATGGTGGGGTGTAGACGTTCGGAATGTACAGCCTTTTCACCGAAACGTCCAAGTAAGAATTCGCTGTGCACGTACGGCTTATGTCATCGTGTGCATCTTGCAGCGGGTTTGCGCCAGGGCGAAAGGGTGCTGGTGCACGCGGGGGCGTCGGGCGTTGGGACAGCGTTGGTGCAGCTCGTCCACCGGCTGTACGGGGCGCGGGCCATCTGCACGGTGGGCAGCGAGGAAAAGGCCGCCTTCCTGCGCGCCCTAGAGAGCGACGTCGCCGTCATCAACTACAAGACGCAGCAGTTCGACAAGGAGATCGAGAGCTGCTGCGGTCGGGTGTTTTTTTGTGGGGGGGGGGGGGAGGGTGGTGTATCAAATTGGGGGAGGGGCAAGGTAACGACAGAGGCAGACACCGCGACAAAGCAAAGTGCAGGACTTTCCTATGGTTTACGATGCGATTGCGCGCACAAATTGCCGGTTCCAGTCAGACCGTTCTCTAGATAGTCAACGTTATTCCCATGGCGTTGTCGGATTCTACGAAAAAGAAAGGTAGTTATGATTTCTAGCTGGAGAGAGTTCCCCCTGTCCCTGTTGAAAATTTCTCCTCCCAGATCATATCCTCGCGTACCCCCCCCCCCCACCTGGCTGCTTGTCACCACCCTCCTGGATCGGTCACTGTCTGCGTGATGCACGCCCCAATCCTCAGCCAGCATTCCACCCCTCATGCCAACACTCAGGCTCGGTCAACGTGATCTTGGACCCCGTCGGTGCGAGCCACTTGGAGAAGAACTCGAACAGCCTGGCCATGGACGGCCGCTGGGTCGTCTACGGCCTCCTGGGCGGCGTCAAAGTCGAGGGCAACTCCAACTTCCTCTTCAATCTCGTGCGCAAGCGACTTCGAGTCGAGGGCACGACACTGAGGAACAGGAGCGACGAGGTCAGTTCCGGCTGGCTCGCTAGCAGTGGCGGTCGGACGGACGCGCACGTAGGCACTACGGATGAGCATGGCTGGCCTGGGCCGGGGCGGGCTGGGCCGGAATTCCAGGCCCGTCCTGTGGGCTAGACACAGGCCGTCCTTAGCCAGCCGACTTTGAAATTTCCTTGTACTTTGTAATGCGACTGCACAGGTTACACGACTGCACGCTGCATACCGTACCATCGTACGTACGTACCGTCGCACGTACCGTCACGCGCAGTCACGCAAGGGGTCGCTTGTGTTGCCAGTACAAGGACGAGCTGGTGCGGGCCTTCTCGGCCGAGGTGCTGCCGTCGTTCGCGAGCGGCGCCCTGAGGCCGGTCGTGCACGCGGTGCTGCCCTTCGAGCAGATGGCCGAGTCCCACGCGCTGCTCGAGTCCAACGCCACCATGGGCAAGGTCCTGCTCAAGGTCGCGGACGAGCCCTGAACCAGTGCTCTTTTCTTAATGCTGACATGGATGGTCTAGCTGTTATTATTCGAAATGCTCGCCTTGTCTCTAGCACCAGTGTTGGTGGATTAAGGGTAGTTTGATCAACGGGAGAGCGCTGGCGTAGTTGAGATTCCGTTCCGAGCGACTGTGGAAGACGGAGGCTTGAAGGAGGAATAGCAGTGATACGGGCGTTTCTATTGGTGATCCGCTTGATTTACAAAAAAAAAATGACGTTTGTAGAATTTGTGAAAGCTCTAATCGTTGGTGCGTCAGTGATCGTGGTGTGATGAGAACGTTTTACAGTCCATGGTGCGGTGTACGCACTATAAAGGCGAACCACTTATGGTATCAACTCTTGGAAATTACAGTGCACGGCTGCTGCGCAGCCTTAAGGCTGATTCATAATTAACGGTCTTCCCATCGGTCTCGGTCTCAGTCTTCGCATCGGTCTCGGTCTCGGTCTTTTTGACCCATGCAAAACTGACGACGCGTTGCCTCCGGTTTTTCAATGATCTTCGGTCGAATGCGCGCCTTTCAGCGTGTTAAAGAGCGTACTGTGGCCCTTGTTTTCGACCTGTTTCACTTTTTATGCGACTTCCGTAGGAAACAAAAAAAGCACACGCAGTAGACGACGGGAACGCACTATCACCAGACAAACAGATAGACATTGTGCGGCAGACGCAGACCGCCGCCAGCGCTTCTGCCCGCCGCCAGGAGCGCGGACGCCGCTACCTACAGGAGCAGTCGTCAGCTTCTGGCCGCCGCCGTTTTTTTTTTTGAATTTTTGGTATAAGAGCAATCGTCAATTATCCAAGGAGACGGCGCCGCCTCGACCTGTTGAATACGACGCATCGTAAACTCTTCCTTGTTTTCAATGTCGGCTAATTTCCTAGTCGCTTTACCCTTATGCGAATACCGACAAATGCTTTGAGGGTGACGGCTATAGTAAAGCGTGACTACGGTAGCGCGCGCGTTCAACACGAGTTCAATGATTGGTTTACATATGTACACTAATCATATTGCAAAATTTTCGATTCAATTGCCATGTCGGTGAGTTCACTAGCTTCAAACCAAAAGCGACTAGTTCTTGGAACTGCGCAGCGCGCGCAGTGAATCACTCGACGTAGTGTGAGAGGCTAAGGCGGCGGCGCGCGCTCGGAGTAATCGGTCGGAGCTCTCCTAGTATCACTGGCACGTTTCCCTCCTATTTCTTGCGCCATATTCTTGCGGTAGCGGCTCGCCGAGTGGCCGGTCGATCACTGCTGCATCGGCGGCGGCGGCGGCGGCGGCGGCGGCGGCATGGGCTCCATGGGCGTGTCTTGCATAGGCGCGGCGGCAGGCGCATCGGCCATAGGCGCGGCGCCAGGCCCAGCGGCCATAGGCGCGGCGCCAGGCGCATCGGCCATCGGTGCGTAGGCAGGCGCGGCGGCGTCTGGCGCTGGCGGTGGCGGCCCCACAGCTCCCGCCTCGTCGGCGCCGCCGGCCTCGAGCGCCGCTGCCGCCTCCTTCGCCTGAACGCGGACGGCTACTGCTTCCTATACTAGGTGTTGGCGGCGGCGGCGGCGGCGTCTACCTCCTTCTCCTTGCGCTTCTGCTTCTTCTTGTAGATGCAGAAGCCGACGCAGCCGCCGATGCAGAGGACGCAGATGCAGGGGGAGCAGCAGAAGATGACCCAAGCGAGCGCGCCGAGCTGGTAGAGGAGCCAGCTGAACGGATAGGCGACGTAGTAGATGATGGTTTGCAGGAAGCCGGGAAGCTCCCGCTTCGCGCGTCCTCCCTTCGCCGACTCGCCGCCGCGAACTGAACGGCGCGCTGCGTCGAGCACGACGACGACGGCGACGACACGACCGCTGCCGCACCGGTCGCCGACGCGCTCGCCGTCCAGTGGTCGGAGAGCAGCAGCGTCAGCGCCACCGCCGCCACCACCACCGTCAGCGTCTTCGTCGTCCGCATCTCGTCGCTCTCGAAATTCGGTCGTCACGCACGCGCGGCGCCTCACTCAAGTCTTTACACAAACAATTCTGTTAAAACGAGAAAAAGTTGGAAATGCGATCGACGAGGACGAATGACGGCTAATCAACAGTGGAAAAGAATGCCAAACTCCAGCGGAAACAGGATGCGCTGGCAGACTGCCAAAACAATTCCTTGCGCGTCTAACTCGACTCTCGTAAGTGCAATCGCGAGTTACAGTGTACATCAACACGAGTGCATTCCATTGCCATTCGAAGCAATTATTGAACTACAAAGACGAGAACGAAATTTGCATATACAAAGATTTACTCAAATATTTACTCATTGTATACTCGTTGTAACTTTATGCAATTCTTTTTGAAAGTGCATTGTCTGCATTTCGCTACAGGCAATGAAACCGAGCCAGCTTCCGCAGTGCAAGACATTCTTCGTTCCTGTTTTAGTAAAAGTTTAGGCGCACGCAACTTCTCTCACTTAGCGTAACCCAGTGTTAGAGTGTAACCGTCGAAACTTTCGAAAGGCACACCACCGAAAGACTCAGACGATGAAGACAACGACGGTGCTGCTGCTGGCGGTGACTCTGTACTGCTTCAGCTGCAGCTCGACCGCGGGTGCGACGCAGCGGCGCTATATCACGTTCGCAGAAGCGTATATCGATTTTCTCGTTCAGATGGCGCGTCAGGCAGAAGAAGGCGCGACGACGAGGAGGGCTTGTCGGGCAGCACCACAACATGCGGAAGAAACTCGCCATTTCTGCGAATCACTATCTTTGTTGGGTCATTTATCCCCCACGCCACCAACAACGTTTTAAAAGTGCTTTTTGCACGATGCCCAGTAGAATGAATCTCTGGCTGTACTTGGCTTGATTTCGAGTGGGAACATGGAGAATGGCGTGGACTTTAGCCAGCAACTGAGCCAGCAACTTCGCACTCGACACATTGTAGAGCACATGCAAGCACGTGGTACCTTGCAACTGTGTTGGGCCGAGTTCTAGGTGGGACCCCTCCCCCCCCCCTCCTTGAGATTGAAGGTGTTTGTGCAAGTGTATGCCTGGAGCCAAAATGCCCGAAAGGCCAATAGCGGACGTCTCCCGCGCTCATCTCGCCGTGCCCGACGAGCCCTCAGGGCGGCTACATCGTGCGTCGCGTCGTCGGCGCGGTGGTCTTTGTGATCGTCTGCTGCCCGTGCGTCTCCATCATCGCCTACGTGCTCTACAAGATCAAGAAGAGGAGGGACCAGGAGGAGAAGGAGGTGAAGAATTAACTCCCTCCCTCACTCCCTCACCACTTCTGACAGAGCTGAGCACCTTTTACCATATTGTAGGTACATACATATACGTGTATGCGAGTAAAATCATTTGCTCTTAAAGGTTGCGAAGGGGGCAAACAAACGGAGAAGACAAGGCACAGTTCTATAGGCCCACGAGAGAGCGAATGCCGCGATGGCGCCTAAGTTGGTGGTGGTGGCGCCTGCGCCAGTGCCGCCGCCTATGCCGGCTGCGCCTGCGCCAGTGCCGCCGCCTGCGCCCGCTGCGCCTGCGCCGGGACTGCCTGCGCCAGCGGCGCCTACGCCACCGCCTGCTGCGCCTCAGCCCGCGAAGCCTGGGTCTCCGTCGTCTCCGTCGACCAAGGAGTCCGAGTCCAAACCCGCTGGTATCACGATAGAGATTCACAAGAAGTAGATCCGTCCAAGGATGACTGCCAGTCCCTGAAGAGATTAGGAAAAGAAGGGTGTGATTCCGAGAAAAAACCAGAGCTTGGACTGTTGAAACGTGCGACTCGTACTTGGAGAGAGAACCAGGCATAGTATAAAGGATGTAGGCATGCAGGCAGGTAATCTGCAGGCAAATTGACTTTTGCGGCATTTTTGGGTTAAGTTCAGGCTTAAGGCCGGTTTATACTTCTAGGCTTCTATACTTCTAGGCTTAGGTTTAGACTTTTGCTTTTGCTTAGGGTTAGGCTTTGCTTAGGCTTCGCTTAGGCTTCGCTTTGGCTTCGCTTAGGCTTAGGCTTTTGCTTAGGCTTAGGCTTCGTTGGTGTCAACGCGCGCTTTTTGTTCGTCGTTCCGTTGCTTCGTCGTTCCTGTTGACTGCCCCAGATGCTCAGACAACGGTTTGCGATTTTCTCAAGCTAAACAATGCATTGTTTTGGCCACACGCTGTGAACCGTCTCAACGAGCCTTTAATGTATTTGGTGAGAGAACGGCTGAAAGGGCGGCTGCATGCGCCTTTTATACCCTGTGGGCTATGGCACTGTTCATCTACTTACAAATGCGCCGCGCGCACGGGTATATTTGTGTGTGTGTGTGTGTGTGTGTGTGTGTGTGTATATATGTTTGCTTCGAGTAAACTCGCGAACCGCTTGAGGTACGTGCACGCGAGATGGCTCGATCGAATCCTCGCGACCCCGAGATGGTCATGGGCAAGGTCGATTTTTGATATGCAAATTCGTACCGTAGTTATGGCGCATTTTCAAATGTTACAGCACACATGAACACTACCAAAAGAATTGCACATGGATGAATTGCATATCAAATGACTCGCCTCGACGTCACGAGTCATTTGCATGTGCTCCCGCATAATTATGCAAATGCATACTGTAGTTGTGGTACATTGTACATTGTACTGTACATTGTAGCTTGCCTAATTGGGAAACTTCCAGAACGCGTGCAGGCACGCACGCACGCACGCACGCACGCACGCACGCACGCACGCACGCACGCACGCACGCACGCACGCACGCACGCACGGGAGTGCGCGCACGCACGCACGCACGCACGCCAAGCACGCATGCACCCACGTCAAGCACGCACGCGCGCGCGCCCGCCCGCACGCGCGCACGCACGCAAGCACGCACCCACCAGCGCCAAGCCCGGACGCACGCACGCACGCACGCGCACGCACGCACGCACGCGCACGCACGCGCACGCACGTGCACGCACGCACGCACGCACTCACGCATGGACGCTGTATGCGTGCACGCACGCATACACACATGCACGCACGCACGCGCGTACGAACGCACGGGAGTGCACGCACGTGCACGCACGCACGCACGCACGCACGAACGGAAGTGCACGCACGCACGCACAGGAGTGCGCGCACGCATGCACGCACGGGAGTGCACGCACGCACGCACGGGAGTGCACGCACGCACTCACGCTCGCACGCACGCGCACGCTCGCACGCACGGGAGTGCACGCACGCACGCACGCACGTACACACATGCACATACATGCACGCACGCACGCACGCGCGTACGCACGCACGGGAGTGCCTGCACGCACGCACGCACGCACGCGCGTACGCACGCATGGGAGTGCACGCACGCACGCACGCACGTACACGCGCGCACGTACATGCACGCACGCACGCACGCGCGTACGCACGCACGGGAGTGCACGCACGTGCACGCACGCACGCACGCACGCACGCACGCACGCACGCACGCACGCACGGGAGTGCACGCACGCACGCACGCACTGGAGTGCACGCACGCACGCACGCACGCACGGACGCACGCACGTGAGTGCACGCATGCACGCACGAGAGTGAATGCACGCACGCACGCACAGGAGGACACGCACACGCGTACGCACGCACGGGAGTGCACGCACGCACGCACAGGAGTGCACGCACGCACGCACAGGAGTGCACGCACGCACGCACGCACGCACGCACGCACGCACGCACGCACGCACGTGAGCGCACGCATGCATGCACGCACAGGAGTGCACGCACGCACGCACGCACAGGAGTACACACACGCGCGTACGCACGCACGGGAGTGCACGCACGCACGCACGCACGCACGTGAGTGCACGCACACACGCACGCACGGGAGTGCACGCACGCACGCACAGTAGTGCACGCACGCACGCACGCACGCACGTACGTACATGCACGCACGCACGCACGCGCGTACGCACACGGGAGTGCACGCACGCACGCACGCACGTACACGCATGCACATACATGCACGCACGCACGCACGCGCGTACGCACACATGGGAGTGCACGCATGGGAGTGCACGCACGTGCACGCACGCACGCACGCATAGCACGCACGTGCACGCACGCACGCACGTACGCACGCACGCACGCACGCACGTACGCACGCACGCACGCACTCAGACGCGTGCACGCACGCACGCCCGCACGTGCACGCACGCACGCACATACGCGCGCAAGCACGGGAGTGCACGCACGCACGCACGCACGCACGCACGCACGCACGCACGCACGCACGCACGCACGCAAGCACGCACGCATGCACGGGAGTGCACTCATGCACGCAAGCGCGTACACGCACGCACGTACATGCACGCACGCACGCACGCACGCACGCACGCACGCACGCACGCAAGCACGCACGCACGCACGCACGCACGCACGCACGCGCGCGCGCGCGTATGCATGCACGGGAGTGCATGCACGTGCACGTCTGCACGCACGTGCACGCGCGCACGGGAGTGCACGCACGCACGCCCAGAGGAGCACTGAATTTGGGCCAGTTTCTGTCAACGGGGTGCACGCCTTCACGATCAACAGAGGAACACAGAATTTGGGCCAATTTCTGTCAATGGGGTGCACGCCCTCACGATTAAAAGAGGTACTCAGAATTTGGGCCAGTTTCTGTTAACGGGGTGCACGCCCCCATGGACAAAGAGGGAGCATGGAGTTTGGGTCCCTTAATGCTGATAACTGTCCTAAGGAACGCTCACCCACACATGCAAAAGACAAAGCTACGCATATCCTTGCGCATTAGCATCACTTCGACGTCATATGCAAAATCAATTGCTTCGTGCCTTAATGTATACATGGCGGCCGAAGGCCGCGCGCGCCTCTAGTTCTGAGAACATCGCAGCGGAATGAAAGTCTGCGCATTTCAAAACAGCCAACAAACACGACAAAGCTGGTTCTGCAGATTTCGTGAGATTCCGTTCTTCTTCAATGAAAGATTTTCGAGCAGAAATTGTAAAAGCGTGCCAATCACGTGTGATCTATACGGGCGAAATGCACGGGATTATTTGTTGGGGGCGACGGCATCTCCCTGAATAATTGAATTGAATTTTAAAATGAACAGGTACCTATACAAATTTACTTCTTTGGTCACACTCTCGTCGATGTAGGTTCCATTCTTTTCAGCTGAGCAGTAACTTCAGCGACCCAAGGAAAACTGAGTCTGATCATATTCTCATAATTAACCTCATCAATTGGATTCTGAATTGATCTTTGGCGTTGACAGAAGGAAAATGCTGGTCCTGCTTTCACTAGCAGCGACTGCTTCGCTATGCTATTCAGGGCAAGAGTGCAGATAAACTAAACTATTTTGAAGAACATAACAGTCGCATCGCTATGTAGGTGTCCTGAGTTGCAGCAGCTGCTAGTATTACTGAAGCATGACGTTTGTCTATGTGCAACGCAATGGCACGAGCCGTGTTAATGGATTGCGCTGAAATTTTGTACGAAGCTCCGGGTGTTGACTGTGTTAGCCGAAAAAAATAGTCGGATTTACTTTCAACTACTGTAATTTGTGAGTTACGCAATGTAAAGTCCCTCACCCTTCCCCCATCCACTTCCCCATCCCCCGCCCCCTTCCCCCTTTGGCTTTATTTTGTTCGGTTTTTTATTAGGTTGTGAGTTGAACCGGTGTCCTACAGTAGCCCGGTGATTGCGTCAGCTGGGCTGTCGGACGATGGTTTCCTGTGGCGCGTTTTCCCATTTCGACGCGCCTGTGCAGTGACCGATACGTCTGTTGGTCACTCTGTGCGTTTTCTCGGCTTTAGAGCGCGTGCCTTTTTGAGAGTCGGCTCGCGCGAGTGCAGAGTGCGTTGTGAAGCAGGCGCGTGCGACTGTTGTGCCTTCGGGCTTCGGCGCGTCCTGGCTTTGGAGGAAAAGGGAGGAAAAGAGAGAGGTGTCCATCCACTACACAGTAGCGCGGCGTGACACGAGGGTGGGTTAGAAGCCGAAGGTCGAACTCAGGGAGAGAGCAGAGAGGGGGGCGAGCGCGCGGGAATCGAGGGCCACGAGGGCGGGCGATTTTGGGGAATTTTGGGGAGAGAGAGAGAGAGAGTAGCCGCCGCCGCTCTCGGCCGAGGTTGAAGGGGCGCGAGGTCGGGCAGGTTTGGGAAGAGCTGTGTGCCTCCCACCGGCCGCCAGCTTCCGAGCTGATACCTCACCCCGTTGCCTCCTCCGCCGTCAGCAGCTGCGCGGTCAAGACCAGCAGCCCCAGCCGTCGCTGCTCGTCAGTCGCCTGCCCAGCCTTCCTGCGTCCTTTGCAGTGGTGCCGCGACCGACCTTCGCACCCACGTCAAGTCCAAGGCGGACGCCGAGCCCAGAGCGTCGCTTGGAGCGCCGAGAAGCGCGCACGGAGTGCGGAATTGGGGAGGGAGAGGGCCTGGCATTCGGCTTCCGGTGCCCGCCTTCAGAACTTCCTTCGCCGCCTCCTGCGTCGAGAAGCCTTCTCGCGGAGCAGCTCGCTGTGTTGACAGGAGAAGAGTCGTCAGCGCAGCTGAAGATGTCGCAGTCAGCGGAGAAGTGCTGGGCTTGCGACGGAGCAGTGTCGAACCTGGACAAGAAGTGCGACGGAGCTGACTGCAGCAGGATGCTGTGTGCCGACTGCCTGTCGAGTGAGGCGGCGCCTACGTCTGGGACGTGCCCGCAGTGCCTGCAGAATGGCAGCACGCTCTCGACAGTGCTCGACGCCGAGGAGGACGACAAGGTCACACAGAGGAGCGTGGCGCGGCAGCTTCGGGTCATTACGGAGCTCCTGCAGGGACACACGGCCGAGCTTCAGGCTCTAAAGGCCGAGCAGGCTCGACATAGGGTCAGCCTCTCCGCCGGCGTGTCGCTTCTGCAGCAGCTACCCGTCGTCTCGACGCCGTCGTCAAGCGCTTCAACGCCGACCTTCCCGTCAGTGGGTGGCGTCGTGCAAGTCAGTCAGCAGCAAGGGCAAGCGGCGTCGACTTCTGTGTCTACGGTGGCGACCGCGAGTGGAGGAGAGAGAGCGACCGTCGCGTCTGCGAGGAGCGACGCCGGCGAGAGCGGTAGAGTGAGCGTGTCTGCTGGGCCATTGAGTCTTCCGGCCGCGGGACTGGCGCTGGGCGCCGCCGCTAGCGACACCGCTTCGCGGGCAGCTCTGGGAGCGCCGCCGCCAGTCGACTCGACGGAGAGAGCGACCGCGACGCTGGACAAGACCGGCATTCAAGGTCAGACGAACGGAGTGGCGTTGTCGAGCGCGCCGATGGGCATTCCGGCCGCTGCGGGTCTGGCGCCGGGCGCCGCCGCATTTCACGCCTCCGTTGCGTCAGTGAGAGAGGCGCCGAGGAAGGAAGAGAGAGCGCCGTCGACAACAATGGGCGCTGGCGTCGGCGGAGATCAAAGAGGCGACGTCGACAACGGAGAGGCCGGCAGAGGGGGCGCGCTACTGAGCACGAATCCGTTTGTGCCAGCCAGCGCGAGGGCCGTGGGCGTCTGGGACGCGCCACCGCCGGCGATGCTGCCAGTGTGCAGTACCCCCGCATGCGGCGACGGACACCGAGGTCCATTCGACGACCGGCAGAGTGAGGCGGCGAACGCCGCAGTCGACACGTCTACTTCGGCGAATTCGGGCGGCTACCGATTCGTCGCGCCGACCAGCGAGAGTGAGGAGTTGCGTTGACTGCAGAACGAGGAGTTGCGTCGACAGCAGCAGAGAGCGGCCTCCCAGACGAACCCATTCGGAGATGGGCAGCACAGGCCCGTGACACCGTTCACGGTCTACCAGGACCCGCCGCCTGTGGCTGAGAGAAGAAGGGGGAGAGTGCCGCAGCCGAACTTCAAGAACGCTGCCGACAGAGCGCAGTGCGCTAGCAGCGACGACGACACGTCGGCCGAGGAGGCGAGGCCCTACAGGAAGGACCTGATTGAGAAGTTTGGACGCTTCTCTGGCACGCCTGCCGACAAGATGACGGTGGACGCTCTGTTGTTCCGGTTCGAGCAACAAGTCAAGGGCGCTGACGAGCCGCGCTCGAGATGGGGTTTTTACCTCATGACTTGGCTCTCTGGACCTGCGGAACTCGCGCTCATCAAGTACCAGCGGCAGACCGGCCGGGAGTCGCTGTCGTATGATGAGATCGCAGGGAAGCTACAGAGGAGCTGTACAGAGCGAACCGCCACGAGCTCTACTACTGGCACCAGTTGCAGGCGCTCACCTGGAGAGCGCAGACTGTCGACGAACTGGTTGCCGAGATCCGGGATCTCGTGACGAAGGCCTACCCTGACCACTCGACCCAGCAGTGGCAGGCAGAAGTGAAGAAGGTGCTGATGCGCTTGGTGCCGGAAGAGTACACGCTGCAGTTGCTCTCCATGCACGCACAGCCGTTGGACGACATCGTCACGTGGTTGCGTCGTGCCGGCGAGATGGCCGAGGCCCGTGTGAAGAGGGCGCAGCTACTCGAGGAGCAGCTGGCGACGAGGGCGTCTGGCCAAGGGCCAGTGAGACAACCGAAGTCTCAGAAGCGCAACCAGCGTGGACAGTACGCGACGGGACAAGAGTCACAGTCCTTCGGCGGGCGCAGGCAGCAGGCGTCTCTACAGGAAGAACCGCCAGGACCGAGGAGCTTCACTGCCGACTTTCGCCAGTCCAAGGAGGCGGACGGACCGCCGGCGTTTCCGCAGAAGCGCTTTGGACCGGTGAAGTGCTACAACTGCCATGGCCAAGGCCACATGGCACGCGACTGTCCAAACGGCGCCACCCAACCCTTTGGGCGCGGGCGCGGCGGCAGCCAGCGAGGTGGCGGAGGCAGTTGGAGAGGCGGAGGCGCGAATGCGCACATGATCGAGACCCACCCGTCGGCGCCGGTGAAGAACGAGATGGAGTCTCGAATTGGGGAGGGAGAGGCGACTGCCGGACAGCAGTACACGCCTACCCCCAGCGCCGAGTCCAGGTCGGTCCAGCAGGAGGAGAAGAGCTGGGACAGGGCCTTGGACGTGCTCAAGAGCAACGGGGTGGAGATCAACGAGCTGGCCGGGAATAAGTCCAGCGTGGAGAAGGGAGACGGCGACACTGGCCAAGGACCAACGCCAGTCGTGCTCGCCCAGATCGACGGTCAGCAGCACGTGCGTCTTCTGGCTGACACCGGTGCAGGTCCTTCATTGCTGATCGACAAGCGCAACGTGGAGCGCCTGATGAGTCATTTGAGAGTCGACGACTTTCTGGCTCAAGTGACGAGAACTAGCGCACAGCTACGTTCGAGTTCAGGCGACGAGGTCAGGATCTTGGGCACGGTGAAGGTTGACGTGACGGTCGACGGAGTCACCAAGAAGCTGCCGTTGACGATCACTGGGGGCATGCACAAGTCGCCTCTGCACGAAGGCATCATGGGCTCTGGTGCTCTGAAGGCCTTCGGTTTCAAGTTCACGACGCCGAGTGGCAAGTGTCTGTTGAGCGACTTTCCTCAACACGACAGGCAGAACGAGTCCGACAGCGAGCGAAAGCTGACGGCGCAGTGCAGTCCTGCCCACTCTAGGCCGAGTGTGGACGCTCTGCTAGCGATCGTTCTGAGTGGACTGCAAGAGTTCTGCAAGGAAGAGGGCTTCACCAAGGACCAGGGCACGGTGTCGAGAGTGGACGAGTCCAGTGTCCACGCCCTGGAGAAGGAGTGGCAGCCGCACAAGAGCGACTGGCCGAAGCCGAAGAAGAAGAAGGCGGCACGTCTCGAGAGCAGAGAGCTCTGCGAGCTGGCCGGCGTCGACAAGGGTCGCGTCACGTCCAGAGGAAGTGACGAGCAGCGCGGGAAGCAGCCGGAATTGCTGCTGCTGCAGGGCGTCACGGTGTGCCAGCCGAGCAAGGAGAACTGCCGACGAAAGAGTGGCCGTCTCAAGCAGGCCGACGTCGTGAGGAGCGACGCGCCGTCGAACGGCAAGGAGAGTGCCGAAGTCGCCAACCGCCACAGGAAGAAGAGTGGCAGAGCCGACTGCATGGCCGTTGTGGAAGTGTGTGGTGTGCAATACGCGCGGCGTAGCCCCACCCCAACTTCCCAGCGCAGCGAGATAGGATGCGTGTCCACAACCGAGTCTCAGAGACTCGTCGCGTTGTGTCGACAGGACGTCGCGTCACCGCGTGGCGATTCTCGTTCAGGCGAGAGCGCGTCGTCAACTTTCGTGAGCAGCTGCGAGATGAGTGGGCGCAAGTCCAAGCGAAAGGGCTCATCTTCGCGGGGCAGGCGCGAGAGTGCCGCGAGCCGCCAGTCTTTCGGCGAGGGCGCGGGCGACGTGCAGGAGGCAGCCAGCGGTGGACGGCAGCGTCAGGAGGAGCGGCCCAGCCGCCGGAGCGACTTCGAGGAGAGCGACGAGGAGCGGCAGCCGTCTGTGCATGGCCAGCACGGCGAGCACCGCATGAGCAAGGCAAAGAAAGGCAGGAGCAGGGGCAGAGGCCGAGGCGCGATGATGCGAGGCCGGTTGGGCAGCGAGCGGCAGCCCTTCCGCGCCAGGGGGTCTCCTTCGAGACGCGCTCGCTCATCGTCGCCCGGGCGCTCTGAGCAGGCCCAGCGTCGGCCGTCCCCGCCTCCGGTGCCGAAGAAGCTGAGAGAGGGGGTCAGTCCCCGCGCCAAGGAGAGAGCGAAGGAGGCTCTGCGACGGCTCGAGAGCAAGAAGGGCATGGAGAAGGCGCAGGGCAGCGACACGGTCGTGATGCCGCCGCCGCCGCCTCCCCCCTTCCAGAGGCCGAAAGGTCTCATGGATGAGCGAGCCGTGCGCAAGGCCAAGAAGATCTACGAGGCCAAGCACTATGCCGACTGGTGGAAGCGGCGAGCGGAGGGCAAGGAGGCCGAGCCGGCCGTCGAGAAGACCGAGGAGATGAAGCCGACCTCCTCGAAGAAGGTAAAGAAGAAGAAGCCCCTCCCGTTGAAACCCCCTTCCCCCGTCTCTAGTAGTAAGAGCAGCGGCGACGACAGCAGTCAGGACGATGAGAAGGACCCTTCCCGGTACTTGACGGTCTGGGACGAGTATGTCGAGGAGGACAGTGACGTAGCTCGAGACAAGGCAGAGCCGCAGTTGGATCGGGAGGCTGCTCGCTTCATGTCGACTGCCGCCAAAGTCGTCAAGCTCGAGGGCGAACTGGCCGAGAAGAAGGCAAGGCTGGCCGAGACCGGCGAGCAGCAGGCCGCGTACGTGCCAGAGACGGTCGAGGACCAGGTGCGTCGGCTTGAGGAGGTCTCGTTCGAGACTGCTCTGCGCCATCCCGACCAGAGCCAGTTGACCTTGCCGTGGATCACCATCATGGGGGCGGGCCAGATCGCGATCACGGTGCCAGCCGTGGACCCCGCCGAGTACGACGACAGCACTTGGGAGGAAGTCCAAGCACCAGAAGGCCGAGTCAAGGTCTTTCTGCGCAGTTCGATTGGACGATGCCTGCCAAGCGACCTGCTTCTGTCGTTCTGGAAGGGCAACCAGGTCGGCACGGCCATTTTCCCCACAGCTGAGGAGATCGCTGTCCTGGATCCGTGCGGTCAGGGAGCGAACGACGAAATGGACCGCATGGAGTGGGGGAACTCGTCGGTGCCCTGGATGGTGCCGATGGTGGCCGCCATCGACAAGGCTGGGCGCGTTCCACAGGGCTACCTCGAGGAGGGTCCCTTGGAAAGCACCTCCATCGGTGGAGGAGGAGGAACTCCATTCGCTCCGTCGACGGAGAAGAACCTCGATCGCGCCATAGTCAAGGCCCTGAAGAGCGTCAAGAAGTGGCCGACCAAGAACAGCGGCGAGCTGCCGTGGGTCAAGCTGTACTCTTGGCTCGCGGACAGAGTGAACACGACTCTCGCTCGCTGGCTGAAGAATGAGGAGAAGAGAGGCAAGCGCTCCATCGCAGGACACCGCGAGTATGCGAGGGCCTTGCGTGGCCGAGCGTTCACCAAGCTGAGGAAGAGAGTCTGCCTGCAGATGAACACCCTCAACCTCTTGGAGGCGGACACCATTCGCCGCAACCTGGTGGCGCACCGGCGCAAGCTGCTGGACGAGTGCTGCAAGACGCAGCGTCGGATGATTCGAGAGGGCGAAGTCGCCGGCATCGAGGCGTTTGTCTCCGCGCGAACCAGGGGCACGGCGAGAGCCACTCTGGTCGGTCTGAAGGGTGAGGAGCGCCACAAGAAGGCGAAGCACCTGCGCCGCCGGGCGAAGAAGGGCCGCGGTCAGACCGAAGAGGAACGAGCCGCCATTGAGGCGATCGTTGCCGCGCGTGCCGCAGCGGAACAACGCGACCTTCCAAGCGAGCCGGTGATGGTCGAGGAGTCAGGCCAGTCGGAAGTCCCCACCAGGGAGCAACTCTCCGATGACGGCGAAGTTGGCGGCGACGAGTCCGACGATCTGCAGGCCCACGACCGTCGCTCGCCCGAAGAGGCAATGGAGACCGACGATGTCCCCGACCAGGGCCAGGGCGGCGCTGCCGCACCGGTCGGCGAGACTCACTCTGTGATCAGGGTGCGGGACCCCAACGTCTTGGAGAGTGCCGTTCGCCTGAAAGGGCGCGCGCAGCTCGGACGGACGGTGGTGCCCGAGCACGGCCATCTGCTCAAATACGCTGGCGAGCTAGGCGAGCAGGAGCGGTCCCGGGTGAGGGCGTGGCTGGATGAGACGCTGGACGCAAATCTGAAGTACGTCTACCAGTCGGGTCGACTGCCTCAGGGAGGATTCGACGTCACCGACGAAGACCAGTGGGACGAGAAGCTGGTGCCCTGGAAGAGCGTTGCGCCGCTGAATTACTCGTTCGTCGAGGATGTGCACGCTTTCCAGCGAGGCAAGCTAAGCTACGATGTAGCTCCAGTGGTCCCGATCCACGGCAGCCCTCGCCGGATCGACTTGGCTGTGCTGGAGAAGGAGGTGAACAGCCTCTCCGCGGCACAGGACGGCCTGAGCATGCTCATGTTCGGCGTCAAGGTCGTGCTGCTGGAAGACAACTACGAGAGCGAGAGCGGAGTCGCAAGGAACTACCCGATCTCGCCAGCGCGAAAGGAGGTTGCCGGACCGTTCATCTGCTACATGCAGTTCTCGGGTTTCCACGGCGTTCCTTTGATCGTGGACGTGCGGTCGTGCGCTGGGAGGAAGAGAGCGCCGCCACACGAGTCCGTGATCGAGCTGCCGGAGTGCCTGTTGCGTCTGATGCAGGACAACCTGCTCGTGCACTGGGGCCCGACGGTCGTGGACGCGTTCGACAACACCTTCGGCGTGTCGGTGCGCACTCCAGTAGCCCAGGACCAGAAAGGAATCAGGTTCCTGGATCTACAGTTCTGGAACGGCTACACCGACATCGGATCAACTGGCAGCGAGAAAATGAGAGAGGACGGTGACGACGCTGGCATCTGCGTGGCTCGGTTGCGCAGCATGAGGAAGGTGTGGACCGCCGTGTCCAAGAACGCCGACGCCATTGCGATGAGCGATACCAGCGCCATGGTCACTCTCGACGAGAGAAGCCGGAAGAAGCAGGCGTTCGCGCACCTGCACGAGCGCCACCAGGAGCTGCAGCTAGCGGTCGGGCGGTACATGCAGGCGGACGTGGAAGCGTTGTGGCCCATCCTCATGGCCCACTTCTTCTGCGCGTCGATTCGTCTGGGCATGTGCGGCAGAAGTAGGGAACCGGTGTTCAAGCTGGCCCGTCGGCTTTGGTTCTTCCATACCGGCGAGACGGTCGCTTTGATCAAGGGGAGCGTCCAGTACGGCTTCAAGGCCGGGACTCCGGTGACCAAACTGCACCAGCGCGGGATTGTCGGCGACGAGGCCGACGCGCTGAAGCGCTCGATCGAGCTCATTGGCGGACTGTTGGCACCCACCAACTGGGGCGACGCCGACAGAGTGGTGAACGACTTGGTCATGCTGAGAGGCTGGTCTGGCCGTCTCAACGTCCTGATCAGGGCGATGAACGAGGTCTCGCGCGACACGACGACCGTCGAGCGCCGTGACAGCATCCGACTCGTTCAAGAGATGTGGCCGCAGGCCATGCTGATGGAGCAAGCTCTGCCGAATCTTCAGCACAACTTGGTGCAGAGCGTCGTCGATTTGAACAGCGTCCCACCGGCGCTGCGCCTTCTGATGAGCGACGTCGTGTCGGCTCTGGGGCGCAGCGAGCTGACCCTGTTCCGGTTGGGGAGGATCGAGAGCAAGGTCAGGCTGGTGCTCGCCAGGGAGGCGGAGAAGAACTTCCAAGCTAAGAAGGAGGCGGACCGCAAGTTGCACGACATGCGGGTGGAGTTGGCGACGCTGAGGAGCGAGAAGGCGTCGTTGTCGGCCCGGGTGGCCAGCATGACGGCTCGCTTCCCAGCGAGGCTCACTGCCGAACGGCAGGCCGTGTTCGACGCGGAGCTCGCCAAGCTCAAGAAGCGACTGGAGAAGGAGCAGCAGGAGGAGATGCGCGGTGTCCACATTGGGGAGGGAGACTGTAAAGTCCCTCACCCTTCCCCCATCCACTTCCCCATCCCCCGCCCCCTTCCCCCTTTGGCTTTATTTTGTTCGGTTTTTTATTAGGTTGTGAGTTGAACCGGTGTCCTACAGTAGCCCGGTGATTGCGTCAGCCGGCTGTCGGACGATGGTTTCCTGTGGCGCGTTTTCCCATTTCGACGCGCCTGTGCAGTGACCGATACGTCTGTCGGTCACTCTGTGCGTTTTCTCGGCTTTAGAGCGCGTGCCTTTTTGAGAGTCGGCTCGCGCGAGTGCAGAGTGCGTTGTGAAGCAGGCGCGTGCGACTGTTGTGCCTTCGGGCTTCGGCGCGTCCTGGCTTTGGAGGAAAAGGGAGGAAAAGAGAGAGGTGTCCGTCCACTACACAGTAGCGCGGCGTGACACGAGGGTGGGTTAGAAGCCGAAGGTCGAACTCAGGGAGAGAGCAGAGAGGGGGGCGAGCGCGCGGGAATCGAGGGCCACGAGGGCGGGCGATTTTGGGGAATTTTGGGGAGAGGGAGAGAGAGTAGCCGCCGCCGCTCTCGGCCGAGGTTGAAGGGGCGCGAGGTCGGGCAGGTTTGGGAAGAGCTGTGTGCCTCCCACCGGCCGCCAGCTTCCGAGCTGATACCTCACCCCGTTGCCTCCTCTGCCGTCAGCAGCTGCGCGGTCAAGACCAGCAGCCCCAGCCGTCGCCGCTCGTCAGTCGCCTGCCCAGCCTTCCTGCGTCCTTTGCAGCAAATAGCACATTGGCACGTATAGCATTAATTTTATGACCTCAGTGTATTTAGCAGAGACTATTCCCAGGCTACAAAGGCTAGAAAATCAATATATTCAGCTTCAATGAGTATGAACGTTTGCATAAAGTCAGAGAGAATACAACGTTGAAGAGTACGACATGCAGAATTTGTCAGTAGATACTTACCGCACATGCTCTAACTGAAGCAAAAGAACTCCATGCTGGCGGGCCAACAAGGCTTTCCGAGGGGAATGGACGGATCCATTCTCCCACCCAAAATCGAATACCTACAATAGGTAATTGGGGATAAGGTGGGTGGGATAGGTGGTGGGAGATGAAACGCGCATAACGTGTACTTTGCAGTCCTCACAGCATTGCAACAACTACAACCTCCATCAACTGTACCATACAAAACTGTAGCAAAATGCCAAAAAGTATCCAAAGCCACAGAATTTGGCCAATTCGCGTAGAACTGCAGTAGCATTTATTCTTTAAAAACAAATAATTCAAACGATTCACCACAGTGTGCAAAGTCCCACCGTTCACCGAATGACTGCACACCCGCCTGGAAAGCAGCAACACGACTTGGACTTTTCCATTAAGGTTCACTCGCGGCAAGAGTGGGCGGCTGGGCGGCCGCCAGAGACGACGATGGCCGCTGTGGCTTGCTACACTGACGGCTCAAGCATTCGTCGCGCTGGCGTCGGCGCCGGCGTGTACATTCCGTCTCTGAACGTGGAGCAATCGATACCGCTTGGTAGAAGTGCAACCGTCTTTCAGGCGGAAGTTTTGGCCATCAGCTACGCTGCCCAGCATCTGGCGGGGCTGGAGGTTGGCGAGGAGGACGTCGCGATTTTCTCTGATAGTCGCGCCGCCCTCCTGGCCATTAGTTCCTGCAAGACGAGCTCTCGTCTTGTACGGGAGTGCAGAAATGCGCTCAACGCTATTCGTGCTCGGAGCATTCAACTGTTCTGGGTTCCAGGACACTCAGGGGTTGCAGGAAACGAACGCGCCGACGCTCTGGCTCGTGCCGGATCGCTGACGCCGTTTGTAGGTCCGGAGCCGGCGCTCGCCGTCAGTCCGGCCTTAGTCCATCAGCAACTCGACGCCTGGAGACGCAGAGAGCACCGCCTCCGCTGGGATGCTCTCCAGTCTTGCCGACAGGCCAAGGAACTGATCGCGGGCCCGTCAAAGGACCTGTCCAGGAGAGTTCTCAAGCTGCCGCGTGCAGTGGCACGTGTAGTGTGCGGTGTGCTTTCAGGCCACTATCTCAATGCGCACTTTCGGCGCATCGGCCTCGCCGACAGCCAAGTGTGTCTCAAGTGCGGGGTGGAGGACGAAACGTGTCTTCACTTCCTAGGGCAGTGCGACGCCCTCGCGGTGTTGCGCCTCAGACTGTGGGGAATGGCGTACGCCACTCCCCAGCAGATTCGAGAGCTCTCTCTAAAAGATGTCCTGGGGCTGTGCCATGCCTCTGGACGCTTCGAGGAGCTCTAAGAGTGAACGTTGCTTTGGGGTATTCTAAATGGGCCTTTCAAAGGCTTCCTAGAGTCGCCCCCAAACCAACAACAACAACAACAGCAACACGACTCAGCAACAGGCATTATTTAACAGAAGAATGGAAGTTTTGAAGAAGAAAGTTGGAAACGTGGAAGGAGGGGTGCGAGGTTTCTCATTGCACTTTTAAAACACTGTACCGCATGAGAGCACTGACCTATGTACCTATACATGTACAATATGGACAACTCGCTCCAAACAACACACGTAGGTATGTCGATGTCAATTTCTGTACCTCGTACATATACATACATACATAGGTACATATGTACATACATACATAGGTACATACATACATACATACATACATACATACATAGCACCTAGAATACGTAGGTACATGATACGTCATCTATGGATGGAGCCGCTTGGTTGGGTTGTGGGCTTTCGATATACAGTGAATGGTGATGGACCGGAGAGTTGTAGTTGATGTGAGAATGTCGGATTCACAATCCAGCCAGAATCGCAAACATTGTGCAGTGGTACATGGGAATCGGGGGGGGGGGGGAGGGTATGGAATAGTGGTAGAGAATCGTCCTCTTGCGCTCACGGTTCTGGGTTCGATTCTTGATGGTTCCACTAAATTGAGGACTTCCCTCTCAATGGATTTTCTCGTGCAGTCGCAGCCCCAGATTACAGATGGCGTTCTTCTGAATGTCTTTGACGGCTGTCTAATAGTGCGGCTCTAGACTGGATGGCGTCATGGAGATGGGTATGCTATACATATTGTATGTACCTATGTGTGACATTGTTGGCCTCTTAGCGTTTCCCCTAATCCAACAACAACAACAGGTAGAAGGAATCGGACCCGCGACCCTTCGAGAGGTTACTGTACATTCGAAGCATGCGGCTTTATCAACACGGCCACACTGCTCTAAGTTGGCCGTTGGGAATTGCACGGTAATGGAGAGGGTCTCTGTTGTTTTGTGGAAGCCGGAAATATTGGTGACTACAGTGTGATTGATGTCTGTTGGTCGCATCTGCATGATGTGAGAAACTGAGAAATTCTTCAGAACACGACGCTCCTCAGCAGCTTGCGTTCGCTGGCGCCAGCCGAGAACGACAGCAACGCGAGTTCCATCGATGTAATCAGTGCCGCCAACAACCACACGGTCGGTGCTGCGGCCCTGTATTGCCCAGTTGACTTCGCGAGCGAGTCAATTCGGTGCGCAACTCACAGGACGACGTGTTGTACGAGCGAAAGGACAGCAGCAGCAGCAGCCACTTGCGGAGCCGACGCAATCTCGCCGCCTCCATGACACTGGAGAATCTCTGGCCCGACGCTCTGCTGCCCTACGAGATTCCCGACATCGACGAGTGGACCGACGAGGAGTGAGTCCTCCTCTCGGCAGACCTCTGGCTCGCCAGAGCACCGTTCTCTTGGCCGGGCTCGAGGCTGGCTGGCACGCAGAGAATTGCAGGATCGGCACCCTCGCTGCGGCGGCCTCCCTGCTGGAGAGCCGGACGTGCGTTCGACTCGTGACCTTCGAAGAGTTCCGCGCTCTCACGGGCCTGCAGCCCATTTATCGCGTCACTCTCAAGCGTACCACCCTCTGGTCGTCCGGTTGCAGCACGGAATTCGTGGGCATGTCAGCGTTTGGCCGTAAGTCCGATCTGTCGGAGGGAGTAGTGAACGCCGTGAATGTGAAAACAGGCTTTTTTATGAATCGTCGATTTTGCACGGTTGGGATAGAAGGTTGTTCACTGTTGTACTATTTACCGTTACTGATTTACAATTCCGCAGACCCTGTGCGCGAGTTGCTTCTTTCGGGCCGTAGGAGGAAGTGTAATTGTAGGGGGTAGCAGCCCTAATTACATAGGGAAGGCTAATAAACTGGAAGGGTCAATGGGTGACGAGGTTTGTTGGCGCAAATCGCGCGAAGAAATCTTTAGGGGCAGATACTACTACACTGCTCACACACGTCGGTGTACAACACTCTCACTAGTAGACTAGGGTTGCGGTATGACTTTCTTTCAGTCGGCAACGTGGTGGTGAGGCTGAACGCGCCGAAAGGCTGCATCAGAAGGGGCGTCATCCTTCACGAACTCATGCACGTGCTGGGCTTTCACCACGAGCACAACAGGCCCGACAGAGACCATTACGTCACCGTGCATTGGGACAACATCCACAGCGACACTCATAGTACCGTAAATCCTCAAAGAACGCCCCCCCCCCCTCCAACGAACGCCCCCCCCTCCCCTCCAATGAACGCCCAGGGTAGAGGGTAGGTTGAAAAAATAAACGTCCACTCTCCAATGAACGCACAGGGGCGGGCTTTAGAACGCAGTTACACAATAAAATGCTTGTCAAAACAGGTTATAGTCACGCTGTATTCTGCGTTTGGGTCCTGTATATTGCCTGTACGAACTAGAACAGCTATTGTTTAGCCGCTGCAGGAGGCGATTTCCACCAATAACCGTGCAATTTTCATGTTTAACTAACGATTATTGGGTCTGCACAGCATTGTTGCAACGCCATTTACTGGTTGATTTTATGAACGCCCCCCCCCCCCCAATGAACGCCCAGGGTAGAGGGTGGGTTGGAAAAATGAACGCCCAGGGCATTCATTGGGGGATTTACGGTAAACTGTTATGCGGTTGAATGCGGAACATGGTTCACATTGTACATGTTGTAATGTACCGTAAACCCTATAATTAGCCCCCCCTATAATTAGCCCCCCCCCTATAATAATACACCCTCCCAAGACCACTTTGAGTTAATAAGCCCCCCCTATAATTACGCCCCCTCCCTAAATGAACCATCGTCTAAAAGGCACATGTTTCCATGTCTGGGTGTATGTATGGTCGCGTATGTGTATGTATGTACACGTATGTGCATGTGAGACTGTGTGAGAGTGTGTTACAGTGTACCAACGTGTGTGCACAGCGCCTTTTTCCCTTAAAAATCGCCTCCACGCCCCTTTTTGCCCACACATCTTCCCACTCATCGACACTTCCAGTTTATAAGCCCCGCCCCCCCCCCCCCTATAATTAGCCCCCCCCTATAATTATACACCCTCCTAGAGCTCGAACGAAAAAATTAGCCCCCGGGGGGCTAATTATAGGGTTTACGGTACATGGGATAGGTGTACATGATGTCCTCTGGTTTATGCTCTTCAAAGCTTATTTTAAAATCTTAAGAGCATGAAATCATGCAAGAAGTGCTCCTGCTGTGCCTACTTATGCGTGCATGTTGGAATGCCTGCTACTTGGTCCACGTTACGTTCTGAGGTGATTTTGAAAAATTTCAAAAAAAACGTAACAATTTAAAAAGAAACCGTAATTAAAAAAAATTTTGCACCCGAGTTTGCCATTTGTTTGTTTTTTTCCAACTCTAGTTTAAATGATGGCTTGGCTCTATTTTGTGCTGCAAGTTCAGTGATTTCCCGCTTGCGTGAGATGTTCATGCATGCGTCCTTCACAATAGCAACTACGTACCTACTCAATCCCAATGGTCGCAGAGCGAGAGTGCTGCATGCTGCAATGCTACAGCTCCCTCGGAAAGACATGCCTACAGAATGGGGAGGCTGATACCGAGAAAAACCGGAGCTTGGATTGAAACGTTTGACTCGTATTCACTGGACGAGAAAGGCGCTACTATGTATGAAAAAAACCCGAGATATACCTACATAGCCACCGATCGATTCCATATTGCAGCGACTGCATTTTGTTACCTAACAATACATGATTGCCTAGGTGCTTTTGGTAACCTGTGTACCTGTCACAAAGCCTCACAAATATCGCAATGGACGCCACACTAATCGAAAAACCAAAAGTGGATTGTTTTTGGACCACCCTGTACATATAAACCAGTACGTTTACATCCCAATTCGTTTCAAGGAGGGCAACGTTTCAATTGTAATACGTTACCGTGACCGTATTTGCGTAGTGTACCGAGCACGTTGCATGCAAAATCGTTGTAGCTATGCAAACGTTTGAAGCGAAACCGAATTGTCTGCATTTCTTTGCACGCAACAAAACACGACCCGCTGCTGCAGTGGAACCCATCATTTAATTTCTCTTTGGGTAGTTAAAGTTTCAGCGCAACTGCGCAATCTCGATTTTAACCGACTGTATAGCAGAAGTAGCGACTAATTATCAGTGTAACTTTCTAAAGGCGCTCCTCCCTAGTCGGACTATGAAGACGACGATGGTGTTGCTGCTGGCGGTGGCTCTGTACTGCTCGACCGCGGGTGCGGACGCCCTCAAGCACCGCCACCGTCCCAGCATGCGTGCATCGATTTTCTCGTTCAGATGGCGCATCGGATAGGAAGAGGCGTGAATACTCGGACTCGTCTCGCGCAAGATCTGAAGGAAGAAGTCACCGTTTCTGATGGGAATCCACAAACACAACCCGATCCTCTACCCCCTCCACTCACTAACGTTCCGAGAGTATTTGTATACCTATGTGTAAAACGCAGGCACCTGTACCTATAGGTACATACCTGTACCTATTAGGGATGAGCATGGGCCGGGCCGGGCCGGCCCGGCCCGGCCCGGCCCGGCCCGGCCCGGCCCGGCCCGTGGGCCGGGCCGGGCCGGAATTCCAGGCCCGTTTTGCGGGCCGGGCCGGGCCGGGCCTGCGTTTTGAGGGTGCGGGCCGGGCCGGGCCGGGCCGAACGTTCTTGGCTGGCCAACGTAGATAGCTACCTATGTAATGCATTGTAAGTATCGGCGACTATTCCGCACCGTATTAGCAACTTTGTATTCTATGACGCGCGTCTTTCGCGCTCAAATGGTGCAAAGGCTGTAAAATGGTTGTGAACTGCGATTCTGAGAGGTGAATGCGCCATTCCGTTAAGTAAATCACGCAAATTGGCATACGGTATTTCAGTAAATTGTACACTGTAGTGACTGTACTTATTTCGTGTTGCGGGCCGGGCCGGGCCGGGCCTGCGATATTGAGCAGTTGGACGGGCCGGGACGGGCCTGGATTTTGAGGGTGCGGGCCGGGCCGGGACGGGCCGGACTATCTGGCGGGCCGGGCCGGGCCGAGATGTGCAGGCCCGTGCTCATCTCTA
>JASAMY010000758.1:0-70362 GCA_030248085.1 Paralinhomoeus sp. GSCO2_6
ATTGGAAGAGAAGCTCATGATGTCCAAGTTGCGTTCTTCAGAAGGTGCGGTGCATACCTGCTGTGTTCGTGACTGGAGCAATCTTTAAGTTGATGGTCTTTGTCATTGGAGTGGTTTTTCCATCTGAGGTGTCAGTGGCGTGTCTACGATCGTTTCGGAGGTGTGGAGGTTACATGGCCTCGGCCTGTTGAAATGGTCGAAATTTGCGAGATTTGTTGGTGTTCTATGTTCTGTGATGTTCTGTTGTGTTCCATTTCGGAGGTATAGTACAGGATGAGTTCAGCATCGAGGAGGGCGACGGCGACGGCGACGCCAAGAGCGTGCTGGCTTCCGCCGTCCGACTGGCAGAGGCGTCGGCGGATGCCTTAAAGGTACTTGCAATCAATCAATGCGCACGCTCGACGCAGAAAATGGTGTGGAGGGCTGCAGGAGGAGTGGGAGTGGCCGGCTGAGACGGATGGGGAGGGCGTGGAGGCGGCGACGTCGTCGTCGTCGGCGGCGGGCGCGGGGAAGGCGGAGGCGGAGGAGCGGTCGACGCTGTGGACTTTCGAGGACATCCAGATGCTCGTGGGCGCCGACATGCCCATCTTCGGCTACGGAAAGCACCCCTGCGTCACGCTCAAACTCAGGTCGCCCTGCCCCTAGTAGCTCGTTCCGTAGCTACCCTTGACCACGACAAACATGGTGAATGGTCACAAATGACGCGGTGGCGATGGCGTGCAGAGACATGAAGAAGCCGATCACGGTGCTGACGGGCCTCGACTACTGGCTCGAGCAGCTCATGGGCAACGTTCCCGAGGTCCTCATGTGCTTCCACCTCAACGGCATCGTTCAAGTCAGTCAACATGCGTGTCCCTTGCGTCCGTGTGTCCTGGGGGGGGGGGTCTAAAATGGTCCAAAAATGGGCTGAAGAGGGCGAACATGGTGTGCGTCTAATCGTGTATGGTTTTACACTTGCTTTTCAGAAATACGAGCTCATTCGAACGGAGGACTTGCCGAATTTGTCCGAGTCGAAATTCAGCCCCGTCGTCGTGCGCGACGTCGCGCAGAATATTCTCAGCTTTTTGAAGGGCAACGCGACGCGAGAGGGTCACACCTACTGGCTCTTTAAAGGTCCCAGGCACGGTGGCACGCACGCACGCCTGGCACGCTCGCCCGCAGTCGCGGTTGCAGAGGAGCACAGCGACCTGGTGAAGCTGTACGACCTGACGAGCGTCTGCCAGGAGTACCTGGACGACCGCGGCGCGAATCCGTTCACGGTGCCCGTGGCGCTGCTCATGTTCCGCGTCGCCTGCAACCTCCTCGACAAGCTCGCCCGCAAGGACCGCGCCAAGAAGGTCGCCAACGTCGTCTACCGACTACTCAACGACGTCCTAGAGCTACTGCCCAGGGACAAGTATCCTGAGGTCAGTCTCTCCGCCTCCGGTCCATATAGCTGAATCAATTTGTGAGAGGTGACATCTACGCCCCCCCCCGTGCGACGGCCTATGGAGACAAGAGAGGATGGGGGGCGTCTAAGCATTCACCCTCGCCGCAACTATAACCCCCCCCCCCAATACACGGGAACAAAACCTTCTTGATTTTGTACACATTTTGTGAATGTGTGGTGATGCCTAAAGTCGAAAATTTTGCCTGCAGGCCATTGTTATGTGCGTCACGTCACAAATGTCGTTCCTGGCAAATGGTTTTGGATACGCGCCTGGGGGCGGAAGGTTACAGTTTGATTGGTGGGTCGTTTTGGTTAAACCGACCTGGAACAAATGTACTGGGCTCCCCGAAAGCGATGAAACGCTGCACCATTTTGTCAGTTGCATTCGACGTTGATGTACAATTCGTACAACAATGTTGAAGCGACGTTGTTGTTGCTAAAATGCTATGAGGTGCTTTTTGTCGCTAGGTTGTCGGCTCGGTGCACTACCACTTGGCCAATCTCTACCTGTACTATGGCTCCGAAGGTCGTCAACTGAGCAACTCTGCAGCTGGTGCAGGCTGCACGTCTGGGTCTGTCAGCCAGTCGCAGGCTGACCAGCCGTATACCACATCCAGAAGTGGTGGCGTTGCTGGAGCTGCAGCAGCCAGTCAGCATGAAGGCGCCTCTGCAACTGCAGCGGCTGGGGCAGCGCTGGAGCAGTGGGCCCAGGACGAGGCGTGGCAGCGTACGGTGGGCAGGACCTACGCGGACGTCACGCTCGACAGTCTCTTTGAGCCCAGCGCCCACGGTGCTGAAGTCACTGGTGATGGTGCGCCCGCAGTGGCTGTGGAGCAGCAGCAGCAGCAGCAGTCGCCTCAGAAGCGCAGAAAGGCGCACGGTCGCGGCCAGCAACAGACGAGCAAGACTCTCCAGAGTGCGGAGCGTGGCAGGAAGGCCGAGTCAACAAGTGCCACGAGTGCTACTCCTGGAAAAAAGCTGGTGCCTCTGCCGAACGGCAGCAACGTTGACGACTGCTGCAAGCAGACGCTGGAGCACGCCTGGGAGGTGGGAGCGTCTTCTGCAACGCACAGCGACACGTGAACCTCATGGACTGCTTGATTAGGCTCTGCAATGCATCGAACTGGACGAGTTGGCATCGAAGCGTCAGCGTCAGTCTTCCAGCAATGCGCCCGCTGACACCGTTCCGCCTAGCCCGTTGCCGCCGAGGAGTCAAGTGATCCCACTGGGCTACGAGCCACTGTCTCGAGCAAATTCCGATCTTTCATTGGTGCCGTTGGCCGGCGGCAAAGGCGCAAGTCCGGTGTCGGAAGCGACCACGAATTGGCGAGTGGAGACGGCCAAACGGATCTTGTACGTGGCCGCGTTGACCTACAAGACGAGGGCCGAGTGGGCTGCCAGTCTTGGAAAGCTGGGCCAAGCTCTGAGGGCGAATCGTCTCGCATTCATCTGCGTCTGTAAGTCACCTTCCATGATTCCCGCGTCTCTGCTCTGCTCGTGTGTTGTACTGTGCACACCACCGCCGCGCGTGATTGGTGCGCCCTCACGCGCCTGCACTAGTTGAATGACGTACCGCTGGTCACAACCCGGCCAACTCTATGCGCCTTTCTCTCCGATTCAGCCGCGGTCGCCTGTCTCCTCAAGTCCACCACTCCCTCCACTGGGGCGCGTCGCTCGTCGCAGCCACCTTCCTCCGCCTTCCCTTCCAGCGATCGCCCAGTGGCCGCGGCCGGCCAGTCGGCGAGCCGTTGTGCCCCCAGTGGCGAGCAGGAGCCGTTCAAGATCCGCGCACTCGTGCCCTGTCTGCTGGCGCAGGCGGGCCGCGCGTTCGCGCAGCTGAGTCAGGAGCCGCTCGTCCGGCTCCACTTCCACAACGCTGAGGCCAACGCCGAAGAGCGTGCCGCCTACAGGGACGGACGCATCGAGGCGGCCGCGCGCCGCCACCTCCACGGCAACGGCCGCATCGACCAGGGTCAGTAGCCCTTGAATCGCCCCTGGCTCGACGATGCACACGCACATGTCGAGGTGCTTTTCTGCTTTGCAGCCTACAGCTGGGTGTTCGTCACGTTGCCCGAGGGCTTTCTCCGTCTCATGGAGCTGTCGAGGAAGTGCTACGAGGCGGCGCTGACCGCGCACCTCCGCCACCCGTCGGCTCTGCCTGCCAACGCCTCTTCGACGAAGGCCGCGACCAATTCTGGGAGGCAGAGGCAGCGCTCGAAAGGCGGTGCCACCACCAGAGTCGCTGGCGGGGACAATTCGGCGGCGGCCGGAGCCAAGCAGCCGAGAGAGGGACCACCACAGGAGGAGGCGCAGCAGCAGCAGCACCGCTTTGCCGAGCCAGTGTTCGACTCGAAGGCGGCGCGCGCCTCCCTCGGCGACGTTCTCAGCCGCGTCGGCAGCTTCTACACGGACATGCTCAGGCGGCTGCTCCTAGACGGTCATTCTCCTTGAGCGTGCGTGCGTGTGTGCGTGGAGTGTGCCGTTGTGTGGTCGAGTGGGCAAGGGCTGGCGAGGACGGGGACGTTCAGCTGTAGGTGTCGACGTCGCCAGTTCTGTGGACGTCTCGAGCTCGCCTGCGGCTGCGCCGTCGACGGTTGAGCAGCGCGAGTTGCTGGCGAGCAGCGCGATGCGCTCCTTCGAGCAGGCGCTGCGACAGTTCGAACTCGTCCAGGACGCCAGCAACCAGGCGCTACTCTGCATGAACCTCGCCAGCTGCCTCAGGGCCCAGGTATGTACGACCGGCCTGAGTGTAACCGGGTCAGTGGGTAAATGGGCCTTTCGGGCCGGGGGGGGAGGGCTCCGGAGAGAAGAAGTTTGCGGCCAAATAGCATCAAAATAGGGACGTTTTGGTCTAGACGTGGTGCAACTAAATCCTATTGTAACTTCCGGTGTTTCAGCGTTTATTTCAGTGAGTGATTTGATCGCCTTAGGCGTTCGCACTGGGCGAGGAGCAAGAGGAGTTCTCGACTGGCGAGCGCCAACTGTACAACAAGGTTGGGCGTCGCCTGTTTTCCTCGCCCACCCGCATCCGCATTCGCGCAACTTCTTGCTTGTTTGTTTGTTAGTGTGTGTAGACCGCTTCTATGATCACGGGGCCTCCCTATTGACCGACCACACATAATTGACCGCTGCTAGTGAGAGATGAGACCAATCAGGCCAATCCTGGGGGGGGGGTGGCCAGTGGCGTAGCCAAGGGGGGGGGGGAGGGGGGGCAGCCTCCCCCCCCCCCCGAAATTCTCCGAAGCTAAAATTTTTTAACTTGGTACCCTGTGTTGCAAAAGTGCCAATCTGGGTATTTTTCTCAATTTCAATGCAAATAATGATAAAAACGACACTAAAGAGGCAAATTTTCGACTGCGGCGCATTGTTTTGCATTAAAAACCGTGAAAGTTCGTTACCCTACTCTAAAAAATTTGCCTGCGGCTCTATTTTTAGCACGGAAATCGACCGTTTTGACAACATTGCTAACGTTTTGGTGTGAATGTAGTCAGACAAACGAGCGCAAAGCGTGTAAACAGATTGGATGAGAGAGTGTCTAAAGCTTCCCCAGCCGAAATGGCACAATGTCCAAAAAATTCGACAGGGTCCCCCCTGTTGCAAAATTGAAAATTTGGCCGAAATTGGACTTCCCCCCCCCCCCCCGAAATCAAGTCCTGGCTACGCCACTGGTGGTGGCTCCTGTCCGGCAGCTCAAGGGACGCCCAGGACATACAGCTCCGCAGAGGAGACCAACCTTCTGTTCAGACGGTTGGGACCATGTCCCCTTCAGCTTCTCGTCCACTTTCTCTCCCCACCCCCACGAGCCGCCTTGTTGCGTGTGGGAAGGTTCGGTGACGCCCACAGGCGGCCCAGTACTACGAGCGCGCGTTGGACACGGCCTCGACGGCGGACGCGTCCGTGGTGGCCGGCCTGTGGGAGGAGGCGGCGACGCAGCTCGCCGCCGTCTACTCCGTCTACGCCACCCAACTACAGGACAGGCCGCCCTCCAAGCCGCACAAACTGCTCATGGTTCGCTGACAAACGCCCCCCCCCCCTCTTCTTCTACAGGTTGGGCCATTATCTATCGTCGGTTTCATTTCGCTTTAACTTCAGCGTTTTGCTACGAATCTGTTTGATATTTCTGCACAAGGTCGGTACGTCCAGAGAATTTTGTCCCTGACAAAATTGAGAAAATTGGTAAACTACAGCACCAGCAGTCAAAAGTTTTTCATAGAAACCGCTTGATTTCTTTGCGGTAAATGTCTTGTTAGGTATAGCAGCTTGTTCGTTAGAACTGTAGAGTAGGGCCATCATTCACTCCCACCCGGTGCAGCCTGACGTTTCAGACCCAACGCAGGAGATTCGAGCTGCTTTTGGCGAAATCACGGTTAAAATTAGGCGAATACCTTGCTGGCTCACTGTGAGCGCCATGCAAATTAGTAGAAAGTGACTTTGGTCATATTGAAGTGTATAATTCTCTATGTAGTGGGCCAATTTTCTCATTTTTTTTTTAGGGATAAAATTCTCTTCGTGTAGCTACCATATCCAAAAATATCAATCATATTCGATGCAAAACGCTGAAGTTAAAGCGCAATGAAACCGACGATAGGTAAATGGCCCACCCTGTACATTCGTTTATCTAACGTACCTCGTAGCATACCTGTATCTTGACGGTGGGGGGGGGGGGGCTACCCCATACCTGTAACTTGGGGGGGGGTTTGCCACCCACCCACTATTTTTCAACACCCCCAACCTCCCCCCCCCCAACCCCAGAATCTTCCCAAGAGATTTTCACTCTGTCTAAAATGATAAAAGTGAGTAAATGTTGGTGTATCACAGTGCTTTTCAGTGTTATATGACCATTAAACCGCTAAATATGTAACACTGTTTAGACGCTATTTCTACCCATTTTTGACCAAAATGTACCAGTATAACTCAAAGAATGGCCAGCTACCCCCCACTTGGACCAAGATTTGACTTCGAAATCTTGGGACCAAGTTGAGGCATCCTAGAACGATCACTACATATATCCCTTCTCCTTTTAGCGCAGGAGAAGGGACAAAAAAGGCCAGCTAGCCCCCCCCCCATCCCCCCCCCCTCCCACTCGCCCAGACCCAGCTACAGCATACATCGTATGTTTCCGTATTCGAGCTCCTATCAGTATGTTCGTGAACAGAACGTGAACGACGAGGGAGGGGGGTTGGCGGGGGGGGGGGAGGTGAGCAGCACATGCGCGTAGAGGCGGTCGGCAGGGCGTCGGCGCTTGCAGGCGGAGAAGGAGACGGCCGAGTACCTGGAGAAGTCGCTGCGCGTCCACGAGCAGCTGGCCGGCCGCCTGCCGCGTCTGCCCTCCAAGAGTCTCGTCGCGGCCGCGCAGATGCGCTACCGCCTCGCGACGCTCCACTTCAACCGACTGCGACGCCTAGACGCCGACCACTCCTCGGACGGCGGCGGCGGCCAGCAACGGCAGCAGAGGGGCGAGCTGCAGCAGCCGACTGCCGCCGGCCTGGGCGAGCGCCAGCTGCGCAAGCTCTGTCGCAGCGCCGCCGACGCATTCGACGAGTCCGTCGCCCTCTACGCGCGTCTCTTCGAGCGCCGACGACGCCGCCTGCCCGCCGAGCCGGCGCCGGCGGACGGCGCGGTGCGCGCCTTCGAGTTCGTCCGGGTCGTCCTGGAGCGCCTCGTGTTCCAAGAGCTCCACTACGACGCCATCTACGACGCCTCCGCGCCCCTGGCGGCGCGATGCGAGCGTCTGCTGGCCGAGCTGCCGGTCGACGAGCTCCTGGAACAGTTCCACGTACTCGAGAGCGAGCAGTGGACGACGAGAGCCGAGACGGAGGCCGATGGCGATGCTGGAGCGGACGAGCTAGACGCTGGCAACGCGGGGTACGGGACTTGTATGAAGCGTCCGCAGCGTGAAGTCGATGTAATCGTCACTCTCAGTAACAAGTTTGTACGCTCTAGCTCTCCAAATCCTTGACAGGAGGTATAGTGTGGAACCGGACCATGCATGGCACTGTGTCATGTACGTACCTAGTAGTAGTAGTACATAACTGGAGAAGAGGTGCTACGTTGCAGCAGTTCTCGCGGCGGTCTGGACGGCGCGAAGCTGTGGGAGCTGTGCGGGGTCTACTTCGACCGGCTGCAGGGCTTGTCCAAGGTGTCGACGCGCCTGCTCTTGGCCCAGCAGCAGCAGCATCAGCGTGGCACCGACATTGGTGGGCAGCAGAAGACGACGACGGTGGTGGCGGCCAAACTGGACTTCTGGAAGGCTCTGTACCGACTCAGCCTCACCGAGGCTCCAAGAGAGGCGCATCCCCCGAGCGAGGCCTGTCAGAGGGTGGTGGCCCTCTTAGAGTTGATCCAGAAAAGCGGCTGAACGATACTGCTTTAAAATTCGGATTGGGAGCGAGCACCCCTCGCTCGGATGGCTGTCGCTTGTCGTGTCGAGCAGGTTGTGAAAGGTTGTGCTTGTAAGTGAAGAATCGACGACGTGCCTAACGCATTCTCGTGCGAGGAGGAGACTGCGAAAAGAAAGCAAGCGGCGTTGCACTGCTCAATGCGACCATACCTGTAAATGGGCGTTTGCCACCCCCACTAATTTTTCAACACGCCCCCCCCCAGAATTGAAACAAGGGATTTTCACCTTGTCTAAAACGATAAAACTGCCTAGTGACTTGCTCCTGAGGGCATCTGAAATTCCCCTTGGATGCCGTAATTGTTGCCCCCATGGGAGCAAAATTAGGTGCGGCATCTATTATGTGACGCCGGCAACATCGATGTCACTGTCGAGCGCATCAATTATTTGTACATGTTGAAATTGTACGAGGAAGAGGACGAGACGGCTGCGCCAGCCTCTAAGCAGCTGTCACTGGATCTTCTTCGTCAGCGTCTGGGGGGCATGCGAATCCTCAGAAAATAAAGAAGATAGCAGCCAACGGACCTGTCAAAGGAAAAGTCAATTACCATTCTGCAGGGGTCGCCCAAGGAAAAACGGCGAGGAAGCCATTCTTTCCGTCGGATGGGGTAAGGATGACCGCCCGGTTCTAGCTCGTCCATTCGGACGTCTGTGGGCCTATGTCAACTGCAAGTCCTGGAGGGTCCGAGGGAAGCGCTACTTTTGCAGCTTCATCGACGACTACAGTCGACTCGCCAAAATTTCCAAGTTTGCCACGAACTTGATCGATTTGGTACACCAGCTGAATCTTGGAAGTGCCTGAGGGGGAGCAAACAGAGTTTCCAAGGTGATGATTGCAGGTGCTTTTAGACGCGATCCGATTGAGAGACGCGCCAAGAGTTAGCCACACCTTGCGAACTTGCGCCCATTTCAGTGAAGAGCCGAGGAAGAAAGCAACCATTGCACTTGTGACAAATGGAACCGCTGGTCGCCGGTCTGATCCTGCTCCTCTGGCCCGCATTCTACAGCGTTCTCTACGTTCCGCTGCTGCTGGCGCTCTGGCGAATGTCGCGCCAGCAGGCGTCTTTCTGCGTCTTCTTTAGCTGCTGCAGCTCCGACCTGCTCTGCATGCTGCAGCTGGGCCTGTTTGGTGCCTCCATACTGCTTGGCGCAGACATCTACCCCACCTGGGCTGCACCGCGTCCCAATGAGCACTTATGTACTTGTTCCTGTGTGTTATGCGCCACCTCTCGTACATTATATGCTCCACCCCACCCCCCTCCAACAACACTACACAAGTGTGAGTATATGTTCATGGGTTATGGTATCCAGTAATTTAATTTGATTTCGCACATTGTTCCTTCCTAACTGGTATGCAAAATTTGGTTGACATCAGTGGCGTAGCCAAGGGGGGGGGGGAAGGGGGGAAGCTTCCTTGGTACCCCCTGTTGCAATGTGGCAATTTGCGCGTTTTTCTAAATCTCAATGCAAAAAATTATGAAACCAACGCTAATGAGCCAAATTTTTGCCTGCGGCGCATGATTTAGAACTTAACTAAGGCAAAATGGACCTTTTCAAACAAATGCAACAGGTAATAGTGCACGCATTTTCACGTGTGGCACATGGTTGTATTGTACTTGTACACAAATGGCAAACGCTGTCATGGCGAATGAGCGCGAAGCGCGCAGACAGATTATGTCTAAAAGCTTCCCCAGCCGAAATGGCGCAATGTCAAAAAAATTCGACAGGGTACCCCCTGTTGCAAAATAGAGTATTTGACCGAAATTGGACTCCCCCCCCCCCCGGAAATCAAGTTCTGGCTACGCCACTGGTTGAAATCAAAAGTTATGAGGTCGGAGACTCTATAGGTACTGCAAACCCTCTAATTAGCCCCCCCCCCCTATTATTGTACACCCTCCTAGAGCTCGAACGAAACAATTAGCCCACGTGGGGCTAATTATTGGGTTTACGGTATTACCCATAAAGGCCGATCTATAATCAACCAGCATTTGTCCTCGCCGTACGACAAAGACATGATTATTATTAATCGGGAAGACAGATGCCGGACACAGTTGGTCAAGTTCTGACGGACGGCGAGCGTTAAAAACGTGCTTGGGTCTCCTAGGTACGGAAAGCGTGCTCAAGGAAGGAGTTTACGGTACGACGAGTTTATGCGAGCAAAAGTTGCGCGGCGCAGTTCAGTGTCCAGGTCGCCGCATTTGTCTCAGTTCCTCTACGGCTTGCTTCTGTGGTCGCCAATGGCCTGGCAGTACACGTCGTTAGCCGTACTGCGCGTGAGCGCCATCGTCTGTTACAGCAGCTTCAACAGGTGGTTCGGCGACCGGAGCAGCTGGCCACTCGCAGCACTGGTACTGCTGCCTTGGACGCTGGGCATCCCGCAGGAGCTCTACACCACCGTCGCCTTTCACGACGACGAACTATGGACGTGGTAGAGCTGCGTGCTGCTGCGAGCGCTCGTTGTTGAGTGCCAACGTCGTCTGTCTGCAGGGATCGCGCGAGTTACGGCTATAGCCCTGTCAATTACACGGCCTTCGCCCGCTCAGGGCTGGCCGAGATGTGGTTCCTGGCCAGCGTGATGCACTTGACGCCACCGACCGTGTGCTACGTGGTCATCTTCTGCGCGGCGCTCTGCTCGCGCACCATCAAGCAGGCGGTTGCAGGCTCCTCCCTGGAGCGCCGCCTTCTCGCGAGCTGTCTCGGCAACTTCTTTCTCTACGTCTACTGCAGCTACTACAGGTGAGTGTCGTCACCATCGCAGTACGCCAACGGGCAGACGGCTGCAGCGGCGACTCGTACGCTGCAGCAGTTACGGCGACTTCGGCGACGACTTGGCCGTGATCTACGCGAACGCGCTGGTGCTGCACGTCAGCGCCTCCAACGGCCTCTCCCTTCTCGCCTTCTGCCCCAGTGTCCGAGAAGAGTATGCAGCGGCGATTGGTCTGCGCAAGAAATGTGCGCAAGGCCAGCAAGCCGGACACAGCGGTACCGCAGCCGGGTCGGCCGGCCCGCGGCAGTGGGCGACGCAGAGAACGGGAGGGAACTGAGCTGAGCATCGCACAGTCGCCTGCCCGCACTTGACATTGACATTGTTCAACCGTTTTTTAGCTTTCTTTCCTGTGAAAAACACCCCTTTGTATTCTTTTTTCGTTACTTTCTGGTACTTTTCTCGGATTATATCCCAATGTCAAACGGTAACTTGACACCAATTTTGACAAATATTAGTGACATCTATCTACATATTTGCAGTGATACTTCGACACTTTGATAGCACAGCAGCTATGTACGTGTTAACAGTAAACTGAAAGTCGACAGAGTGCTGTGTTTTTACTGCAGCTGGCGATCGGTCAAAGCCATGCACCACATACATGCGGCGCGTGTGACATCTTGACATGCCTAAGTTTCACTGTAAAACTGGAGCCGAAAGAAGGGTTGTGTGGTTGAATGCAGATCGTAGAACATGGTGCACATCGTACATGTTGTATTGTACATGGTGCATGTCATGCACATGGCGTACTCTTGTTTTTGCTCTATAAAGTATGTTTAAAAGCTTGTATAAGAGTATGAAAGCATGTATAATGGTGCTCCTGATGTGCCTACTTCGTTCTAAACATGTTAGAATACGCTCTCCGAGGTCCAGATTGCCTTCTGAGGTGATTTATGAAAGGTTTAAAAAAGCGCGTAATAATTGAAAATGGATCCGTATGGTCTTTTAGAGCCACCCTCGTATGCCATTTGTTTTTTTTTTCAACTCTACACGCACTGTCCTGCCTGCGTGTCAAAATCCGTTTATACATAGTACTTGTGGCTGGAAGCGATCGAACACCGCCACCCCCGCCCCCCCCCCTCTCCTTCACAGTGGGGTTACTTGTGTTTAATCGCAGGCGCTCGATCGTTAGCACTCGTCGTTCTCAGCGCTTAGCGTGTGCTCGCTGCAGGACACACTATCATTCTTTTTCTATCTTGATTTATTCAAGCTAGCCGCGCTGCTGAATTCCAATTTACTTTGTGCATGCTGAGCTGCCGTTGGAAGGGAGCGGACATTTTGTGGGAGGGGGGGGAAGAGAAGACGGCTCGATGACTCACTCAGCCTGCGCAATTATGAACAGACACAATTACATGCAACTTAGAATCAAGTTAAACCCCAAGAATCAAAAATTGTTCGGTTTCAGGTGCAAATCACTTTCTGCAGCGGCTAAACAAAAATTTAAAGTTAAAAGTTAAACAAAAGTAATTTAAAGTATTCGTATATTTAATAACCAATTACGGATATCCTCATTTGATTTATATAAACAGCAGTTGACTTAGTATGCAGTTAGTCACGTTTGCTTATCACGTGTCATCGGACTAGTTCACATTCTGGGCAACATACTGTAAACCCTATAATTAGCCCCCACCTGGGGCTAATTGTTTCGTTCGAGCTCTAGGAGGGTGTATAATTATAGGGGGGAGGCTAATTATAGGGCGGGGCTTATAAACTGGAAGTGTCGATGTGTGGGAAGCTTTGTGGGCGAAAAGGCGTGTGGACGCGATTTTTAAGGGAAAAAGACGCTGCTCACACATGTTGGTACACTCTAATACACTCTCACACAGTCTCACATGCACATACATGTACATACATACACATACGCGACCATACATGGAAAATGTTCCCTTTCAGACGATAGTCCATTTAGGGAGGGGGTGTAATTATAAGGGGGGGGGGCTCATAAACTCAAAGTGGTCTTGGGAGGGTGCATAATTATAAGGGGAGGGCTAATTATAGGGGGGCTAATTATAAGGTTTACGGTATACTGCATGATTCTAGTGGAACCGAGCCTGACACTTTTAACTTTGTTCTGCACAACACAACATATGTACTTACACATACTGTATTCCAAACTGCACCCCTATGCGCTCTTCAGAGGAGTGGGTGGTGAGCCTATATGCTAGTCTAGCCCTGACCGGAAGCCCGTGCGACTTGTGACAAAGTGTCCGAGGCAATAGAGGAAACCAGTTCTTTTGGTTTGGAAAGCTCGATTACGTCCGGGTTGTCATCCTGACGGCCGAGCCTGGCAACTTCTGCAGGTCACCTGACCGACGGTGCCATCGTCATAGAAGCGGCGAAAGGCACCAAGAAATACCGCTAGGTAATCCGTCTTGAGAACGGATAAGTGCCGACCCATTCCCCCCACCCAACCGACTGATAATGGCAGCCCTGTTTGACCGGACTAGTGCCTCTTCTGCGTTGAATCACAGTTGCCCCCAACCAGTACTGCTTACTTTCCCCTTCCCCTTTCCCCTGGCACTGTGCCTTTTCTCTTTTCAACAAATCAGTGACAGCCAGCCAGTCTTCCATCTGAGCCGCGCAAAAGCGACAAAGAAAGGCGCAAATGGAGTCGGCAGCGTCGAGGACGGCGCCGAAGATGAGTCTGCCGCTGCTGGTGCACGTCGTGCGTCAGATGAACATCGAATACGTCAGCCTCTTCTCCGTGCTGACGTTCGCGATGGTGTTCACATTCATGCCGTCCATCTTCAAGCAGCGCATAGAGATCATCTACGAGAAGGAGCTGGCCAACCTCACCGCCTTCGACGACTACGTCTTCACGCAGCGCGCCATCGCCAGGCTCTCCCAGGTCAGCCGCATCATCGACACGCCCGTCACCATCTTCTTCAGTCTCCTTGGAGGCCAGTTGCCTTGTACAATTTCATACGCGTACCCTGTGATTGGCCTCTGTGGCTCACTTTTGTTGGGGTTGTACGAAGGTAACTGGGCGGGAGTGCTGTAATTACCGGGGGGGGGGGTCTTAAGGTTGAGTGTTGACGGTGGTGGTGTGCAGGTGCTCTGTCGGACGAGTGGGGCCGGAAGCCGTTCATCGTGCTGGGCTGCGCGATGACGGGCGGCGCGCTGATCGGCATCCACTACATCGCGGCGCTGTCGTTCCACGTCTCGCTGCTCTTCATTTACGCGTTCGGCTTCGTCATGTCCATGGGCGCCATCAGCTCCGCCTCCTACGCCTCCTTCATCAACGACCAGTGCTACGGCGACCGGCGCTCCCTCTACCCAAGACTCGTCATCTCCTGTGAGCGCCAGCGGCACCTCCCCCCCCCCCCCCCCCCCCGAGAGGCGGCGCTCGTCACTCGCTCGAGTCCTCGCTTCGGTCTAGCGACGGTGCTGATTGTCGCCAGCATGGCCGCGCAGTCGGTGGCCGCGTTCGTGCTGCCGCGGCTCACGTTCCTGGCCTGGCAGCCGCACCACGTCGCCTTCGTCGCCGGCGGCGTTCTCATGGTCCTCTGCACGCTCTACGCCGCCGCGCGTCTGCCCGACATACTCCCGCCTCGACCCGCGCCCCGGTACGCCGCGCTCCGCACTCTACGATTCCACCGCTCTACAACATAGAAATTGCACGCCCGCACGCACACACGCATTTATACGAATGTATAGGTCAAAAGTGCACAAAAAGAAGTCGCTGACGTCGCTGATCCTCGAGACGGCGAACCTCCTGGTGGCCGCCTTCTCGACGATCTTTAAAAAGAGGCCTCGCTGGAGGGGCCTGATCCTGCTGCTGCTCACCGTCTACGCCGTCACTGCCGGCTTCTCCAGCGGATACGAAGAGGGTACGGAGTCCTGCGGCAGCGTGCGTGCGTGCACGTGCGTCCGGGCCGCAGCTGGAGAGCGGCTGCAGGGTTCCTCACGGGGGTGTACACGCTCGCGCCGCCCTTCAACTGGAGAGTGGCGGAGCTGGCTCGCTACCTGCTGGCTCGCAAGACGGTGAGCCTGCTGGGCGGCCTCGTCTGTCCGCTGCTCTTCCGGCGACTCCTGAAGCTCCGCTACAGCACCATTCTGCTCATCGTCGGCGTCGGCAACATCGGCTCGAGCCTCGTCATGGCCTTCGCCAAGAACACGACGCACGTGAGAAGAAACGCTCGCCCCAGCGAGTAGCCTCCACTACGGGGGGGGGGGGGGCGGGCGGGCGGAGTCCAAAGGACCAAACGGACCAATAACGCACGTTGCCGATGTACCTTAGCAAGCGCACTGCATGGTGCACTTTCGGTGGATTCGTTCCTTATCTACAATAAGAGACGCGTTCCACGGACTCGGCGCGTCCCAGGAATGCAGTTGGAATGTATGTAGGTCTGAGTTCAACTTGCTTGTACGACAAAAGCATGGTCACGTGAGGGACGGCGTTGAGTGGTCGCAATATTCTGTTTGTTGCAGGTCTTCTATAAGCTGGTGTTTGATTTCTTCACGAGCGGGCCTGCCGGCTTTAAGATCGCCATGGAGATTGTGTCACCGGACGAGGTTGGCCTTGTGCTGCACCGTTTCACCCCCGTGGCGCATCATCAACACATGAGATCGCGGTTCGCAGTTTGGCAAGTTCGTCTCGATGGTGGCGGTGGCGGGCACCGTGAACGGGCTGGTGGAGGGCTTGTTGCTGACCGAGGTCTATTACCGGTCGGTGCGCGACTGGCCGACGCTCTCGTGGTTCGTGCTGGCCGCGCTCTGCGTGGGCCAGCTGCTGCTCTGGACCGTCGGCCACCTCTTCTACGTGCGCGAGGAGCCCCACATCCGCGCCGAGGAACGGAAGCGCGACGAAGCCGTCGCGCAGCAGCGCCACCACGCCCACTAGCGCGGCCTCGCTTCGCGGCCAACAAGACAAACGAACTACTTTGTCAAACTCTTCCCAACACACGCGATTCTTATTCAAGAAGGAACCAGGCAATTGGTAGGCATTATCCGGCCGGCGGTGAACAAGTCTGCCCAAATCCACCCCATCCCGTCTTCACAATGTGCCCAATGACATTTTCTGTACACGGTTTCACGTACTACCTACGTGAGTAGATGAGATGACACACGGTTGACATTGGTTCAGCAATGTCGTGGTGCCCGCCTTTTGAACACTGCAGCAAATGAACAGGTGCTCATTGTGCAGCGGGCTGTGCAACCATTTGTAATGTACATATGTATGTCTATACAAGACTCGGCTTAATAAACGATTACTGTGCAACTGTGCAAGCATTGCTGGGACACTCTCGGAGAAAGACTCTCTGAGTTGTATTACATTGCAGCACGCAAAACTTGTTTATTGAAATAATCAAAATCTTCTTAAAAACAAAATGCATGCTAATAGTTTGCGTTGTTGCTCTCAGTGTTTTTTTTTGCGTGTGCTGTGCTCATGTTCTTAGGTACATAGCTGTGCCTGTGCTTGTGCTCTTGACAAAGGTAGAGGCTAGGCATAACGCACATCGCTCACCACGCACACGCACACACACGCTCGCGGCACGACGACGCAAGCAAAACCACAGAGTCATAATCGGTATTGTCCTGGAATCGTTGTTACAATAACGTTCTAATGGGTTCTTCATCGCGCGATTGGCGTAATGCATGCTGTGTACGAGTTCTGACTGCGGTGCGTGGCAACTCTGATGAGCACTATGACGCGAACACACTGAAAGCAATAGCAATGTCGGTCAATGGCGCGTGTGGATGCATGCTCCGGGCGCGTTCAGTCTTTGCTCTATTGTTGTATTCGCTGTGTGTGTCCAAGTCCGACGGGATCACAGCACCAGGCGAAGGCAGTTCTTGGCGGTGAGTGGCTTTGTTACAACAGGCAAGTGTATTCAGCCAACCATTTTTAAGCGGTGATCATTCGGCCGCAATCGAGTTGTTTTGTTCAGTTTGCTGCATTCATGTGTACCTAGGTACAGTTTGGTGCAATTCGCCGCATTATCTATCCCCATGAGAAATTGCTGCTGGTATTGCTTGTGTTTGGTCGGCTGAAAATTCAGCAAGTATTTGGACGGACCGACCTTTACTTCTGCGTTGCAGCATGCGCGGCTGACGTGTGCAACCGGTCCAACATCGCCCGCGTTATCATTGGCTGCGTCAACGTAACTCTAACCTGGCACCGAGAATGCAGTACGTACGCAAATTCTCTCTCTGCATTTGTACCCTTACCAACAGCTTCACAATCACAAGTCACAAAGCGCGTGCAAGCACAAGGCGGAAATAAGAACGATTCAAGTTCAAACAAAAGTCCCAAAAAACGTAACCTCTATACCGTAAATTATCAAGTAGTGATCACCAGGCTCGGATAAACAAAATTTTTTAAAAATTACATTTTTAAGTTTTTTTCCGGGCACCCATGTCCGTGCACACGTTTGAATTTGCGGCGCCTTGCGCGAATTGCGCTCACCGCCAACAACGTAAATATGTAAGCAAACAGTTTTTGTTTCGTTCGTTTTTTCTACGTTGGAATGTAATGTTCATTAATGGTTTTCGCCATTTTGAACGAATTGACAACTTTTTAAATTGTGTTCGAACTTTTAAAGTATACTTGCGTTTTCCTTACTCATTATTTTCAAGTTTGAACCGCATCGCTGCGGCAATGTCTCTCGGCTATATAAATCGGGGGCTGCACGTTTGGATGGCCGTGTCCGTGTTCCGGGTGGTTATAAATCGGCCGTTAGCGCGCGTTGCTCTCGACTACGCGTCGATTCGCTGCGAGGCTGGACGCGGCGTTGGGCGCGGCGACGCAGCCCAGCGCCCTGACGAACTGTCGTCGCGTCTCGGTGGACATGAGCAGCAGCGAGTAGGGGTTGATGTAGCAGAACAGGTCCATCGCCACGAGCCTCAACGACGAGCGGTGTCGACGAGGAGCACGTGGAGCGTTCCGTGCTCGCCCACCAGATGATTCCCCCGGTGGTGTAGTCGACGAGCTGTAGCAGGAAGCTCACGTAGGCGCTGGCCAGCAGCGCGTGCGTCAGGAAGAGCGTGAAGCCGCACACGGCCAGCCGCAGCTGCAACGGAACACGCGAGACGGAGAATGGCAGCCAGCCAAACTTAGTCTTTTTTTACAATAGTAAAACCCGGGGTACTATTGTAGAATTCGCGGTAGCGGTACTCATGTTATCAGAGAGTCCTTTTCACTCCTTTTCGTTGCAGTCTGTTTCAAACATTTCAGTGTCTAATCTACACGATGCCAACACACATCGTAAATCTGTGAGCATCGTGCAGTCTGAGAAGGACCTCTGCGTTGTTGGCCTGTCGTTTTCCGCTGGCACCGTCAGTTTGGCTCGCCTTAGTCGTCCAGTTGTGTCTAACCACGCTGACGACAGCCGAAACGTAGCAGACCGCTGACAGGGCACAGCAGCCAGTGATCAGAGCCGCAAGACCCACCATCACCTCCACCTAGAATCACCAGAAGAGAGTCGACCGGCGAGAGCACTTTGTTGGAATGCGCGGGCTCAGTTCTAGTGGGCCATGGCACTACATATGATGGCAGGAGGAGCGCATACCGGTTTAGAAAACCTGATCACGGCCGTGAAGTTGTCGGCGCTGTAGTAGAACGGTTTCGTGTAGAAAATGGCCGCCGGAGCGGCCCACATGGACAAGGCGAGGGTCGCTGCCACGAATAGCCAGGTGTTCCTGCGAGACCAGATCTGCAGCGTCGACGCACGTGCGAGCCGGCTCAGTGGGCGAGCGCCAGACAGACCAGTTCATATCGAGAGGGCGAGATGACGGCGGTGGCGCGGTTGAGGGCGACAAGCAGCAGTCCCAGGTTCTCAGCCGTCATCAGCGGCAGGTCCACGCAGCTGACGGCCACGGCGAGCCAGCGGGCGTTGGGAAGGAAGAGCCAGCGCACGCCCACGCCCCAATAGGGCGCGCGATGCATCGCGTAGCGAACGAGGGCCGCCGCGATGTCGGCCGCGCCGAGGCAGCTGGCGAGGAGGAAGAAGGAGCTGCGCAGCTTCGGGTTGGCGCGCTCGCGCACCAGCACCCGCACGAGAAGAGCGTACACCGGCAGCGACACGGCCGTCAGCGTCAACAACGCAACGTCCAACGGAAAGAAGTTGCGCAGCGCTTGCATGTCGCTTCGATCGAGTCCGCCTTATGAGACTGAGCTTCTCTCCTTTCAAGAAGGACGTTGTTCTTTCTTTGGGGTCCATTTGCGCGGGTTGGTTGCTGGAGCGACTATAAGTCAAAAGGACAAACAGAGATTTTTTGCCGCGAGGCTTTCTCGGCTTGCTCGCACATCCTGCACTTACCTTGTAGCTGCACGCCATGTGTCCAATGCATGGTGTACTCCTCATTAGGCACGATACTGAAATACAATAGAAGAAAGTACTAAATGGAAGGTCGAAAGTGGTCTTGATGGGATCATGCGCACCCCCCCCCCCCCCACTAGCGGATCCAGTAGGGGGGAGGTCTCACCCTCCTGTCAGCTCAGATTTGGGAGGGGGAAGGAGGGAGAGAAGAAGGAAAGAAGGACGATCACAGGGGCTAAGTGCGCAGATATTCGGCGGACGGCGGCGGCTGCTACACGGTGGACTGTCTGCTCGGTCTCGGTCTGGCGGAGTGGCTTGGCATCGGCGACTGTATCCCTCAGGTGGATGACGAACTCTGCCGTGGCGAGGGCCGAGGCTGCTTCCTTGCTCGGGGCCGAGGTGGGACGTTAGCGGTGAAGAGGCGAGCTGGTAAGCTGTGGCCCGTCCTGTGGTGCACTGATTGCGAACGTCGGCGGAACATTCAACAGCTGCGCTTGACCTTGGTCGCAGAGCAGTCGGTTTGCGTCAATATTCCGTAGCTAGGTACATGCAAATTGCTGCCATATGGTACATATGCACTCGAAGATTGTACGGTGTTTTTGTGGAAACATCGCAGACCTTGTACCCTACGCTGCATATTCGTTCGCCACGCTTTCTCTGTGTCGCTCGGACAGGTGTAAACACGACGTGCCGACGACGGCCGAAAACAAGCGGTGCACTGCACACGCAACAAGTGACAGCGGGAGATGCGGCTGGCACCGCTCAGTTGAGCGGTTGATGGCGGTTGTCGGCGGGAGCCGCCGACAGCTGCGGTCTCACGTGGTCATTGAGAGAATGGAATTGCACATTGCCAGTTTTTCGGGGGGGCAATTGCGCGCCAGAATGCGACGACGCGCCGCCAAAAAAACTGGGCTGAATTGCAGGGCGGTAACAAATGGTATTACATCGCCCCAGCGAAGGTCGATGGCCTCTCGCTGGCGACGTTCCACCGAATAGTATTGCGTGTTGACGACCGAGGTGAACCACAGCATCTCGCGGAGGCGGAGGGAAGCATGCTCCAATCTCTCCAAGTGATGCGGTTCGCGGTGGGTCGCCGAAGATGCGATCGTAGCACTTGTGGAATTGTGTACGTCATTGCGCTGCCTTAGTCGACTTGTCGTGTAACAATTCGAGCGGTTACGGTGAAGCGGGCGGGAACGCCCTTCTTGTTGTTGGTTGCGTCGCGCGTTTTTCGCCGAGCCCCTGCAACCTTGCAGTGGTTCACATTCTGACCTAGACGCAGATTCGGCAGCTTCGATTCCGACTAGACGACACTGTCGACGAGCCGAAACCGATGGCCGTTCACTTCCTGGCCGCCCGCCACTTCCTGGTCTCTCTGGCGGTGACATCGTCTGTTCTGGGTTCCTGGGACGAACTGGAGTCAGCTGGCAAGCGGGTCCTGCTGGCGCCCAACCCCTACTGCTTCAGCCACCAGCTCTACATCTACGAACTGGGCCTGCATCTGGCCGGTCGGGGCTACTCTGTGTCGGCGCTGCGCTTTCTGCCCGACTCGGACTCGGACCTGCGCATGATGGCCAAGTGAGTGGGCGCCAGCCCGCCTCACTTGGCGCACGACCAGCTCCGAACGACGCGCCGCCGCCGTAGAATCCCGACTCAATTCGACGTGCTGAACGTCAAGGGCGCGCTGAGTCGAGAGTCGCTGCGAGCCGCCTGGAACCGGCACGCCGAGGAGCACATGTGGAGGCTAGCCGACGTCACGCTTCGACTAGACGCGCTCAGTGTCGGCCCTTGACCATTGTTTAACCGCATGCTATTGTCCCTGCTCTCCACAGAGCTGAGACACGAAAACGACCAATTTGGCTGATGGAGTCGACATCGGATACGGAAATACGTACCTATTGCATTCGTGTATCGGTAGAAAAACACGTAGTCAACAACACTAATTTTATTGCAGAGCAGCATTTGTGCTAAAAATGTAGTCTGAAACTGTGCACCTATGCAAAGCATCCGATTTCTTCAGCCACCCCAAATGTTCTGATTGGGGCAATCGATGCAGGCTATGGCTTCCGTTGGAATCCCCACGGTTGTTGGGCCGATTCTGGACTTCACGCAGAACGTTACCATACTGCATCTGCTGCAAAGAGAAAACTTTTCCATGTTGATTGTCGACACGGGTCTGCAGGTGCACGCACGCACGCACGCACGCACGCACGCACGCACGCACGGACGCACGCACGCACGCACGCACGCACGCACGCACGCACGCACGCACGCACGCACGCACGCACGCACGCACGCACGCACGCACGCACGCACGCACGCACATTGTAGGTCTGGCCCTACATGTTGGCCAATCATCTGCACGCGCCTTACGTCGCGTTTACGCCCGGTCTGGACTTTCCAATGACAGACTTCGGCGTCGGGAGTCCCGTGCCGTTTTCCTACGTGCCAGATGCCACGCTCGACTATACCAACAGAATGAGCTTTCCCCAGAGGACCGACAACTTGGCCGCCAGTTGCTTTTACAACGGTTCGTCATCCCCAATTTCGATACGTTTCAACCAAACGTTTTGTGTATCTTTTTTTGTAGGTATTTCCCGTTGTGCACAGCAAGCGTTTTCTACGCTTTAGGGTTTCTCTACTTTAAAACGATCGAGTTATTCACCAAGTTGATGACGGTTTGGAAAGAGGTGGACTTCTCGCCGGTGTTGGCGTTCAGGACCAATGCTGACCTCCTAGACTTTCCTCGGCCCAAAAGCCATCCCAACATTTACGTTGGGAGGAGACAAGTGCGCGTGACTGTGAGTGGTCTAATCTTCGGGAAGTGGTTAACCCCCCCCCCCAATTACCTAGCATTGTCTTCCATATCAGTTCTTCACTCTCTCGAGCTTACTTTGTAACATGCAAGTGGTATGGGTGTATGGTATGGTGTATGGTATGGGTATGGTGAGTGACTATTCCGGAGGCTTCCGGTGCGTTAGCAGATCCCTTTTCAAATCCGTCTACCGAGACCGATGAATGAGTCCAGTGGCGTAGCCAGGGGGGGGGGCGGAGGGGGGAAGCCCCCCCCCCACCCCGAAATTCTCCGAAGCTGAAGTTTTTTTTACTTGGTACCCTCTGTTGCAATGTGCTAAATCAGCATTTTTCTCAATTTCAATGCAAATAATGATGAAAACGGCACTAAAGAGCCACATTTTCGCCTGCGGCGCATTGTTTTGCACTAAAAACCGTGAAATTTCGTTACGCTACTCTAAAAAATTTGCCTGCGGCGCTATTTTGAGCACGGAAATCGACCGTTTTGACAACATTGCTAACGTTTTGGTGTGCATGTAGTCAGACAAACGAGCGCAAAACGTGTAAACAGATTGGATGAGAGAGTGTCTAAAGCTTCCCCAGCCGGAATGGCGCAACGTCCAAACAATTCGACAAGGTCTCCCTTTTGCAAAATTGAAAATTTGGCCGAGATTGGACTCCCCCCCCCCCCTGAAATCAAGTCCTGGCTACGCCACTGAATGAGTCATGCTTTGGTAGAACAGTCGTATACACATACGGTGCGACATTGCAGGTATTGTACGTGCGTACATACCCGCACACGTAGCGCATAAAGAGCTATAGCCTGTCTGAACCATTGTAGTACATATATAGATAGCCATTGTATACATATTGAAGTCATGTATTTGTAGGCACAGTAGAGGAGCGCTATGCATATGTGTATAGATGAAGGGGCGCGTTAAAAGACCGGTTGCCGACCGCTTGGCGCCCAAGAGAGTGCTGGTGACCTTCACGACGATGGGCACGGGCTCCTCGCCCATGACCCCTCACCTCCGACGATCTCTGCGCAACGCCTTTTTACAGTTCGTCATTTTGACTGGGCTCGAACCCGCTAGTGTACAGTCACTCTAGTGCAGGGGGCATCGTATGGCCAAGTTGTAGAGAATCGGCTTCTTGCGCGATTCTTGATGAAGCCACTAAATCGACTATTTTCCCAATCAACCGATTTTTTTGTGCTGTCGGTGCCCTAGATGACAGATGGCGTTCTTCTGAATGTCTTTGGCCAATTGTGCGGCTCTAGACAGGACGGCCTCATGGAGATGGGTGTGCGACATAACCTTATGGGCCATTGCTGGCCTTCTAGCGTTGCCCCTAATCCACCGAACAACACAAAGTGTACTACCGTGTAAAGTGTAGCAAGCAAGTGAAGTGAATTGTTGTGTAACACAGTGTACTTACAAGCAAACATTGCAGATTCCCAAACGTCTCTTTCGTCTGGCGCGACCCGAGGGCGGTGAAGGACTCGGTTGACCGCAATATTCGCTTCGTACACTGGCTGGATTTCGATCAATTTCTATGTACTCTTTCCGTGGCCTTGTAATCGCTTTAATGGTTCAAGAATCACCTTTTCAACGAGTTTTAGCAGATCCATCAGCGGCGCTGTTCATATCGCACGCGGGCACGAATGGCGTGCTGAGAGCCACGCAGTATGGCGTGCCATTGCTGAGTAGGTTACTTACAGCGTACAATGCACCTACGGCGCACAGTGTACGTCTGTACGACTACCTACAGTAACTGTCATGCATAGTTATGCATAATATATGCTCCCGCCATTGTTTCGTTGCCGTTTGATCCATGCTTCTGTCTGACTGTGTGCAGCTGCATAGTGTAGGGTCTTCCTCTATAGATCTGCCGCTCGGCTTCGACCACTACGCTGTGTCGGTGCGGTCGATTCGGCACGGCAACGGTCTGGAGGTGCGAAAGACCGACGTTCACATCGACGAGAGCGCGCTCACCCACGCCATTGGGAGACTGCTGCACGAGACGGGGTACGGTGCGCATATTTGCATACAGATTACACTCTATTCACACCTAATGGTACTGTACATACTGTGTAGCTTAGCTTGCGCCCTGTCTGCGCTCTGCTTGTTGGCACGACCACCTCACGCGCGGTTCGTTGGTCGTTTGTTCGTTTTGGTTATTCGCTTCGTTTCCGCTCGAGTACCAACCGTTCTTCTTAGTACACCTTTCGTAGAAGGAACAACTTCCTGGTTGGAATTTTGCATTCCACTATTGTTGCGTTCGCTCCTCGATTTGTTGTTCGCTGGGGCGGTTCCGTCAGAGCGCGGGGAATCAGCGTCCAAATTGCACCTAAACATTTGTTTACGAGTCTATGCCAATGGTCCACAGGCCACTCACTGCCTTTTTCCTCTATACATTCTGACGCGCGCGCGCGCACATTGGCGCGACGGCGCGATGCTGTGCTGATGCGGCGCAGCGAGCTCTATAGGTTGCACCTTGCAGGTATGCACTTTGTACTTATGTACGTACAGTGTTTGTGCGATGTGGTACTGTGAACCTTGGAAGGGAGCACAGATCCCCACGGCACGCGTCATTAATTCTCTAGACCGCAACGGATCTGCCGCACGTCAGCGCACATATATACGGTACATGTACATGGTCCGTCGACGGAACTGTGCGTTCAGCTTTCGCGAGCGCAGCGAGAAGCTGGCACGCATGTACGCGGACGAGGGTCGACTCATGCCCGAAGTGCCGGAGAACTTTTGGGTCGAGTTCGCTCTTAGAAAGGCGCGTCTCATACGCCGCTACCACCCGCGAGGCGAAGACCTGGCTCTGATGCCGTTCTTTCTTCTGGACGTGTTGGCGCTCGCCGTCCTCCTACCCTGGCTCTGGATCGCCTGACGCCAGAGGTCATACTCGCGAGCAACACGCGCTATCCATGTGTGTAGTAGTGCAGTCACTACAGTGTCATTGATGGTGATCGCACTGCCACCACCAGATGTGTTAATTCAAACGGTGTGATATGACGATGTTAGATGAAGACGCTGCACTAAGGTAGACACATACGAATATTGTATATTGTGTGGCGTGTGACAATACCGTGAACTGCTGCTAGAAATGTGACTGCTTTTGGTTGAGTAAAACCAATATGGAAGTGATTGCGTACTACACTACACCTTTTAGGGAGCAAAATGTGTATTTAAAGGGGCAACGGCTGTATTATTAAGGGGCAGAAAGAATATTTGTCGAAGTTTTTCACTGTATTCTAGTGCCCATGCCAACACGCGGCAAGAGACATCATGAGGCACTCAACATTTTTAACTTGATTTGCACGAGTGGGCATAATACATTTCCACGCATCCTATCGAACATTGCAATGGTGTGTCTACATGTAGGTACCTTTCATTTGTAGGCCTACATTTAGGTACATTTCCGGGCTGTGGTTCTGGCTCCATGCCAAGGAGGAAATCATGTGCTCCTGTCCCAATGTGTATGGTCTGACGACATTTGCCTTTATCGTGGCCGAGTCACGTTTGGGTTGGCTCGCTCGACCCGTCCTCTGCATTCTCAGCGGCCCCTGGTTCGAATATGAGCATCTGTGCTGCGGCGACACTACCTATAGCATGACACAAACACGTCGCGGACAATAGGTATATGACTTGTCGTGTTGTTGTCGTCCGCTCTTTCAACCAGACCAGCCCCATTACACAGCGCTTTTTTTCCGCTCGCCGCCTGTTGTCTGGGCGCGGCGTCGGTCGAGGAGAGAGAGAGGCGCGCCGTTCGCGACCCGTTCCGCAGGTGTACATGCTCGTTTGTTTACCCGTAGAGTATGCGATGCTGAGAGCGGATGGAGAGTGAGACGCCAGCAGTCGTGCTCGACGGACGCGCGGGAAGCTGCCGAAGCTGCCGACTGTCAGAGGCCGTGCCGAGGTGGACCTGCGCCGTCTTTTGGCGAATCGGCCTATGGGTAGGAGTCGAATCCCGTCTTTCTTCGATTTTCAATGATAGAAAGGCTTTGCGTTAGATTGGCAACTATCCCTGGGCCTTCTTCGTCGGTCCTCTCTTGCTGGCCGGCTGCCTGTGTCTCGGCCTCTTGAACTTCGACGAGGAGGCAGACCTAAGGCTCGAGTTTTCGCCGCTGGGCGCGCGCTCCCGTCGCGAGCAGCGCGTTGCCGAGGACTTCCTTCGGGAGCGAGGCACGCTCCAGCGTTTCGAGCTGCTCGTCAAACCGGCTGACAACGGCAACCTGCTCGTCAGACACAGAGTCGACGAACTGCAGAGACTCGTCGACGACTTCGAGGTGCGCACGCACGCACGCACGCACGTACGCACGCACGCACGCACGCACGCACGCACGCACGCACGCACGCACGCACGCACGCACGCACGCACGCACGCACGCACGCACGCACGCACGCACGCACGCACGCACGCACGCACGCACGCACGCACGCACGCACGCACGCACGCACGCACGCACGCACGCACGCACGCACGCACGCACGCACGCACGCACGCACGCGCGCGCGCACGCACGCACGCACACACGCACGCACGCACGCACGCACGCACGCGCGCGCGCACGCACGCACGCACGCACAAACGCACGCACGCATGCACGCACGCACGCACGCACGCACGCACGCACGCACGCACGCACGCACGCACGCACGCACGCACGCACGCACGCACGCACGCACGCACGCACGCACGCACGCACGCACGCACGCACGCACGCCGCTCTAGAACAACATTCGAGTGTCGGACGGTCGCTCGAATCTTACGCATTCCTTTCGGACGATGTGCTCGTCGATTCACTGCGATTCGAACACGCCTCTCGTGCGCTTTCTCGACCTCTACTTCGACGAGCCTCATGAACTGGTCGAGCTCAGCTATCCCATGGCTTCGCTGGGCGACCACGTCAGTCAACTTTATTGAGGAGGGGCGGGGGCTGATCTTAGAGCGGGACGCTTAGCATTTGGATGGTTCGTCAATGTGGGAAGCGTTGTTACCGGTGACACCAACACCAATCAGACGGACAATATCAATACGCCAAAGCAATACGTGTGCGTCAACTGGGCTTTGAATGATTGGCTAACGCAAGAAAAAGCGACAAAGGACAAGAATCTTTGTACCATGTTCTCTCAAAAACTTGTCAACGTTTAAAATAAAGACCGCTGTTCTCGTGCTATTGACCCAAATGTCAGCTCAGCGGCTATGTACATGTAGGGTGTGCCACGGGTTTGTAGGGTTTGTGGCTCGCGACTGTGTGAATCGATTTTAACATTATATTTCACACAATATGTAAAATACTGTGTCAAGGCTAAATTAACCAATTACCTGCCAATTTTTGGCAACAGCCATCATCAGAAGACGTACACTTCATTCAGCGAAATGTACACAGTGGCGTTGCATCCTGTGCATTAAGGGAAAATCTGCTTCAACCTTCTGACAGCTTAACGATTGTTTTGGTCTAGCGGTGAATCTTCACCACTTGAACACGCTTTTCGGTGCTCAAAAGCTTCGTTTTCAACCATTTTACATAGATGTCTTTCTACCACTTCCGCAAACCAACGTGCTGGCGGTGCTCCGCAGTGGTGACGTCGCGTCGTTCAGGACGTCTACTTGGGCGACGTGCTGCACGGGGTGCGCAGGGACGCGCGCGACGGCCGCGTCGTGTTCGCCAACTCGGCGATGCTCTCCTTCTCCAAGTTCACGGCGACGGACGCCGAGACGGCACGGTTCCGCGCCTTCGAGACGCTCGCGCTCGCATTCGTACGCGCGCGCAACGGACGCATCGCGCGTCGCCACCACCACGCACATGCAGGGCTGGGCCTTTGGCTCTACATCAACGGAGACAATTTCGTCAATGACGAGGTGCAGATACATATACCATATAGGTACCTATGCAACAAAGAGTGAACCTAATGTATACCGTAAACCCTATAATTAGCCCCCCGGGGGCTAATTTTTTCGTTCGAGCTCTAGGAGGGTGTATAATGATTGGGGGGGGGGGCGAATTATGGGGGGGGGGCGTATAAACTGGAAGTGTCGATGAGTGGGAAGATGTGTGGGCAAAAAGGCGCGTGGAGGCGATTTTTAAGGGAAAAGGCGCTGTGCACACACGTTGGTACACTCTAACACACTCTCACACAGTCTCACATGTACATACGTGTACATACATACACATACGCAACCATACATACACCCAGACATGGAAACATGTGCCTTTTAGACGATGGTTCATTTAGGGAGGGGGCGTAATTATAGGGGGGGCTTATTAACTCAAAGTGGTCTTGGGAGGGTGTATTATTATAGGGGGGGGCTAATTATAGGGGGGGGGGGTAATGATAGGGTTTACGGAATTTTGTATAGCTCGTTCGGCGTTTGGAGCCCGTTTGGCTACAGGTCTCTACCAGTTTAACCGTGGACGTTCCACCCCCCCCCCCCCGCCGTTTGCCCCCCATGTATGTCGGTACATGCTTACACTCTCTTTGATACACTCTTTGATCTATACCACATGTAGGGTGTTTTTTTTTATAATCACATTTCTTTTTTGAATGACTTTCGTTTCCTTTGTCGGATTGTTTGTTGTGGATACATGTCCATGTACATACACTCAGGCACAGAAAAAGTTGCCTCTTCTTCTTCTTCTTCTTTCCTGAGGCCGGCTCCGGCGTCGTCCATGGGATCGGCCGACGTCGGAGCAGAGAGCGTCCGCGCTTGGGCGCTATAAACTCTCTAAAGTTGCCTCTTAGATGCTGGTCCATTTAGGGGAGGGGGGGGGGGCGTAATTATAGGGGGGAGGGGTCTAATGAACTAAAAGTCCTCACCACGGCCCTTTTGAATGTGCGCTTGGATGGAACGCGGTAGTGTCGCAGGTGCGCCGGGTGGGCATGGAGACGGCGCCTTTCTTGGGCCTGACGCTGGCGACGCTGGCCGCGTTCACGACGCTCTGCTCGCTTCGGAGTCGCTGGACGGAGTCAAGAGCTCTTGTCGCCCTATTCGGCGTCGCCCTGCCGCTGCTCGCCTCGGCCGCCGGCTTCGGCTTCGCCCTGCTGCTTGGCGTCAAGTTCCAGACCATCGTCATCGTCACCGTCTTCCTGGTGTGTCTCAATGTCTGTGTGGTGCGTCTGGTCTGCTGGTGTGTCTTGTGGTGTGTCACCGATATTGTGTGCAAATATCGGTGTCTGTCTTTTGCATTTGAATGTCAAAAGCTTGCATGGACATACAATCTATGTGGGTCACGGTAAACTAGCACGACGTAACAAGCTCGCTTCAAAATCACTTCACTTCAATTGGTTACTTTTCATTCAAAATTTCGGTGCTTCGACAGGGATTGGACGGTGTTTGACTTCTTGGATTTCTTTAGCAGTGCCGATTCCTTTGTAATCGATGAAATCGCCGCGCAAGCTTCAATGATACGACGCCCCGTTATTGTCTCCTTTGTTGCATTGCAAAATGCTGCACCACCCACACCACCTTGCTTTTTTTTCTGAAAGCCCAAAGTTTGCATTGCAATTGCCGATGGGATGGAGGAGACAGGAGGGAAGACATCCACGTCCGTTCGTAGGTACATATATAGGAATGCACTGATGCGTCCTAAATGCATCCACACCGCCCCCTCCCACCCAGCCATAATACCGGGGCAAAGGCGTCCACGCTGCCTTATGGCACCCTGCCTCTGTGGTAGCGGGGTAGCCGAGGGGAGTGGGTGGCTTGGTGGACGTACTGACGAACGCACTAGCATGGCCTTTCAGCTGCGTTATCTTCCGCAAAAGAATTCGCTCCCAGATTTACTAAATCTGATTTAGACAGGTCCGGGTACTATATTTAACCGTGTGTGTGGCTGTGTGTTTTCCCAGATTCGACCCAGAAATGTTGGTCCCAGACCCAGAATTTGGCTTCCAGATTTGGACACATTACGTCAGAAAAAGCCCAGTTATGTCAGAATGACCACTTTTCCAATCTCGATGACACGATTTCCAATCTTGATGACGCGATTTACAATTTCGTTCGGCCTCAAGATTGGAAATTTTCCAATCTCGCTCCGCCTCAAGATTGGAAATATGGACGTCAGGCCACCCTTTTTTCGTGGCCTTCTGGCCTTCTGCCACCTTTTCCAATCTTGATGACGCGATTTCTAATCTGGAGGCTGAGCGAGAATAAAAATCTGGACGTCAGGCCAACTTTTTTCGTGGCCTTCTGTCGTTTTGCCACCTTTTTCAATCTCGACAACACGATTTCTAATCTCGATGACGTGATTTTCAATCTCGCTCCGCCTCGAGATTGGAAATCTGGACGTCAGCTCAAAGTGGTCTAGGGAGGGGGTGTAATTATATTATAATAAGTGAGGAGTTGATTATTGGGTATGTGCCTGAGAATGGGAGGCGTCATGCAGATGGATATGTTAATGGGCCATTAATCTCCTTCCACCATTGCCCATACATGTAGTTCAACAACAACAGGAACAACTATGTATAATGCTATCCAAATTACGTTCAGAGTACAGAATCGCAGGGAAGGCACGCCTCTTTGTGGTGTGGTGGGTAAACAGTGAGACGTGCCTTTTAGGTGCTGGCGGTGGGCGTGGACGACGTCTTCCTCATCCTGCACGCCTGGCAGTCGTCGGACCGGACGCTCGCGCCTGGACCCCGAATGGCGGCGACCCTCTCCGAGGCTGGTCCCTCCATCAGCATGACGTCGGCCACAAACGCGCTCAGCTTTCTCATGGGCTTGATCAGCGACGTGCCAGGGGAGGAGTCGGGGTCCCTCAGTGTAGTATGCGACTTCACTTGCTGCCAGCGTTCTTTGCGTGCTGTGTCAATGGACGAAAACCAGCCCCCACTCCGCCCCCAGCGATTCGCGTGTTCTGCATCTACTCGGCGTCGGCGGTCGCGGCCAGCTACCTGCTACAATTGTTCGCTTTCTCGGCGGCGCTGAGTCTAGCCGGCAGGCGCGAGCTAGCCGCGTCGACGAGAAGCAGCAGTGTCCGCGCGGAAGAGGCTCCCCCTGGTGCCGATTCCGGCCGCGAGGCGGGCTTCTTCGAGCCGTTGCACAGACTGCGTGAGTTGAGCGATCGACGCCTTGACTTGCGAGCTTGGTTGGCTTTTGGCTACACCAGCCAGGCACGCGTAAATTCCAGGTCGTCTTTTGAGATTCACTGCAGGGTGGGCCACCGCTAACTTCGGGCGTTTGATCGCTGATTTTTCAAAGGTTCCTGTATGGATTTTGCTGAAGGATTTACACTTGTGTAGAAAGGTCTACCTTCTTAGATCAATGCCAAATTTCTGCTTATTCGACCCACCCAATCACGCGTCACGGCCGAACGTAGAGAACGAGTCAATTTTCACAGTGCCAACCATCACTGTCAACATACTTGGCGCACCTCTTAGCTACAGAACGACGAATTTTGGAGCAAACAAAGCTCAGTGTTCAAACGCGTTCTCATTGGCTTCTTTGAGCTGTTCAACAGAATTTTTCGGCTGGGCGTGTACGATTTCTTTCACGATCCCCAAGATGGAGGCCATTCAATCGGTCCCTTTCGTCAAACCCAAGGGTCGGGAAAGGCCTGATCTACCGTAAATCCTCCAATGGTGCCCCCTCGGAGGCAAAAAGTAGTACCATGTGGTGTGGCACTTTTTGTGCAGTACAAAAAAGTACAAGCGAAGACAAGTGGTGTGTACCCAGCTACACCCATTAATGAATAACATTTAAGCTACTCTGAACTGTTTATCACCTAAGGAACGCAATACGACTCCAATAGTGCCCAGGGTATCGAGAGGTTTAAAGCATAGTGATTATTGGAGGATTTACGGTACCACCTTCTGATCTTTTGTAGCTCTAAATACTTTCTGTACCTTCTGTAGCCGTTTTGTAGCTAAGAGGTGTGCCAGGTATGTTGACAGTGATGGTGGGCACTTAGAACATTGGCTCGTTCTCTATGTTAGACCATAATTGGGTGGGTCGAATGAACTGAAATGGGTCATGGATCTAAGATCTAAGTTAGACCTTTCTACACAAGAATTTCAACAACAATCCACAGAGGAAAGCTTGAGAAATTAGCGATCAAGCTTCCGCAGTTAGTGGGGCGTACCCTGTACTTTACGTACCTTATATGTGTACATCTGGCGAGTCTTCATACACACAATTGACGACATTGGTGTCACTGTCGACATTGAAATTTACACATTCGCAAATGGCAACGACAGTGAAATGGAAGGCATTGGCATTGATGGCATTGTCTTTATTTGACGACCCAGGTTGAAAACGCCGTAAAGAACCATTCAGTTATGGAACTGACTGTTGTGGGGTTGCTTGGTTGGTCTTGGTTTTTGCTGGTTGGTTACGCAGGTTTTGCAAGATCTACTACTAGTGCACTCACGCACGCCAGAGGCCTCCACTACTAGTGAGGCGCCCAACGTTCATTTCTTCCAATGTCGAGTACTCGGGCGTAATCGCCGACGCATAGCCCTACAAACATGATCATTACCGGCACCTTATATGTACTTATGTACACCTACAGCAAGCCCACCCTCCCACCTGTGCGACCGCGCGCGTGATTCAGAGACGATGACACTGGAGCAGCTGGTCGCGTTCGTCGTCTCGGGCCGGGGCCGGCTGTTAGCGGCCGTGCTGGCCGCTGCGGTGGCCGCTTCCGCGATTGCGGGAGGGGCTCGCGTTGAGGCGCGCTTCTCGGTGGTCAAGGCCGTGGGCGACGCCTCCTACGTCGCCTCCTTTGAGCGCGAACGGACGCGCCTCTTCGGCGACAACGACATCGACAAGCTCGCGCTCTTCGTCACCCGGCCCGGGGACGTCGCCAACGCGACCAGGTGAGGCCAGCCAGCAACGCTTCGTCTAGCGACCAAAGCCGTGTAAACTCAGGGTATGCTGAAACGTGAACTTGTGTAGTGTAGTGACCCTGAGGCTGAGACTCTGAGACCCTGAAGACGTGAAGTGCTGGGCGCTTGATATGATTGGGGGAGTTGTCTTTGAGAGTTTCCAAGCGCTCTGCTGGAGGACACATCTGCTTGCAGATCTGAATTCACTACGGTACTGAAGGGGGGGGGAGCGTGGGATGACAGGCCAGTCTTTCGGAGTGTTAAACTCTTGAAACGCCCACCCCTGTCCCTCTGAGCATGAGCATTCGACCAAAAGCACATCAGTTACTTTTCTATGGCAAACCACTTCCAATTGCTGCAGACTTCGCACATGCTCACTGCATGTACTTTCCCTCTTGTGTGTACAGTGTCAGTACATACATTGCGCCAGCATGACAGTGAATCGTACGCACTCTTGAGGCAGGATGTGCCTATATGTACCATGCGTGAGCCACTTCCATGGGGTGTCCCCTCCCTCAATAGTCTCCAGTAAGGCAAGGTTGAAAGTGCAGTGCTGCTGCGTTGAATGTACAACGTTGAGAGTTTAGCACTGAAGCACCTGCCGTAACCACCCTTTGCGTTTTGTGTACAAGTACAGTATTCGAGTAAGTATAAGTTACAAAGTAAGTAAGTACAGTAATCGAGCATACTGATACACTGTAGTAGCAATGTACGAAGTACATAAACACCGCGTTGTCGCAGACGAGCGCGCCTCTCGACGCTCGTGCGGACGTTCGAGCGGGCTCCCAGGATGTACGGCAACGTGAGCACGACCTTCTGGCTGCCCTACTACCGCGCCTACCTGCGCATCTTCGACTCAAAAAGACGCTTCGTCTACCGTCGCCTCCCAATGTTCTTGACCTGGGAGCCGGTCTGGCAGGACTTTCTCAGGGTAGGCCTCTTTGCGCTGCGCGTTGTGCAGCTTCAAAGATGCATCGCTAGGAGGCCGTCAGTGGGCCGCATAGCCTAGCGGTACCGCATCTCCATGACGCCTTCCTGTCTGCCATCTGCAATCTAAGGCAGAGCCGCAGGGCACACAAACAAGCCGTTGTCAATAAACATTTTGGTACCATCATGTACAGTATGTGTACTTGCTGCAGTTTAGTTTGCCATCCTGCACCAAACCAAAGTGTTGATTCAGCTGAACGAAACCGCGTGCGAGCAGGAAGAGCCCTGGTGTATTAAGTCGTTCATGATCACTACCGGCTTCTTCTACTCCGAGTCACACGAGGGATTCGTCAAGGTGTACTGCATGTTGTTGTTGTTGTTGTTGTTGTTGTTGTTGTTGTTGTTGTTGTTGGATTAGGGCCAACGCTAGGAGGCCGTCAATGGCCCATATACACGTAGGATACCCATCTTCCTGACGCCTTCCGTCTAGAGCCGCATAATTAGCCAAAGACAATCGGAAGAAGGGCAGCGACTTCACGAGAAAATCCAATGAGAGAAAAGTCCTCGATCTAGTAGACCCAGCAAGAATCGAACCGGTCAAGGTGTACTGTATACAAATCCGACAAGCTTTTCAGCGCGAGATCGGTTCTTGTTTCAGCTGACGCGATTCTGGCGACGTACCAGCGACCGATTCGGTGACTTCGGGCTCGTGCCCTTTCACAGCAAGTTCCTCAATGCAGACGTCGTGCGTTCGCTTGGCTGTTGTCTTCTTCGTTGTTGCATAGTGGGCGACGCTTCGTAGAGGCCGCCAATGGGCCATATACCTGTATGAATATAGCACACCCTGTCATGAGTCATGACGCCTTCCTGTCATGAGGCAAAGTCGACACGAAGGCCGCCAAAGGCATTCGGAGCAATGCCAAATGCAAACAAGGGCAGCTGTACAGCACGGAAAAAATCCATTGAAAAGGAAGTCACGCTTTTGGGTCCCTGAAGTGTCGAACCCAGAAGCGTGCGCGCAAGAAGTCGACGCTCTACCACAATGCCATCGTTGCCCATGCGCGCGTGAGTCTGGACGAGCCTCCCCTCGCAGATGGCGTCGATCGTGGGTACGACGGTGTCGACGGTGGCCGCGGCGATCGGGGTCATGGCGCTGGTCTGTCTGGTCTTCATCCCGCGGCCCGCGGCGGTGGTCTGCACCACGCTGGCGGTGCTCAGCGTCAACGCCTGCCTGCTCGGCCTGCTCGCGCACTGGCGCGTCGACGTCGACGCCTTCCTCGCGAGCGCCCTCCTCATGGCCGTCGGCTTCAGCGTCGACTTCACCGCCCACATCTCCTATCACTTCTACAAGACCGCTGCACACCTAGTGCGAGCCGACTTTATTTGACTTTGACTGTATTTGACACCATCAACACAGAGCAGTAGACAATCAACAATTATGCGGGCCAGCCAGGCCACCACGCGGAGGCTGACTGAGGTGAAGCGCCACCCACCCTTGCGGCAAATATACCAGACCAGCAGGAACGGGCAGGGCCGCGTGGCCCAGGCAGTGAGAGCGTTCAGTCCTTGCCCAAGCGGATGAGTAACTCAGTGGTGGTGCGCACAGTGGTGGGAGTTGAACGTCGAAAATGGGAGCGCAGAGATGATGCCAACCACTGCGCTACTCGCTCTCCCCAACGCATTCCAGGGCTCCAAGGAGCGACTGACGCTGGCGCTGCGGTCCATCGCCTGGCCAATGACTCAAGCAGGTCAGTGCTGACGATAGTGCCCCGACTGCGGCGAACATCATGTCCGGCGCGCGCATCGCTTGCCTGTCTTGCAGGGATTTCCACGCTGCTGGCGACGCTTCCCCTGCTGCTGGCGGGCAGCTACATGGCTCGCGTCTTTGTCAAGACCATCGTGCTCGTCGTCTCCCTGGGCATGCTGCACGCTCTGCTCTTTCTACCTGTCGCCTTCACCACAGTCGAGGACCTCCGCAGCTGGAGCGGCTCTCGGACAGTCTCGAGTCGAGCGCTGGACGTGCCTGTAACTGTGTCCATAAATGTTTGCTGCTAATCTCGCACCCCGTAGAACCTTCGCAATTTCTTAAAGTTAACACTGTTTGAGAGCTGCAGCTTGTCGACTTCCAGTTGGCTCGGCAAACAAGAAAAGCCAAGAAATCAAGAAACGTGAAGCGCGCTGGCGTTGTGTGTAAGGTGTATAGCGTCGCAGTTGTAATGAACAATTCACAGCCGAGAAGAAACGTGATCATAAACACCTGTAGCGACTGATTAGGTGCACATGGGAAGGTACACCGTCGTCTAGATAGGTGCCTACTGCATAATTGCGGTGTTGGAAAACATGCACCACAGGGAGAATCTGCCTTGTCGGTGTCAATGTACATAATGGGTGTTTTTTTTAAATCATCACATTTCTTTTTTGAATAACTGTTTTTTTAGTCGGATTGTTATGAAATGTTTAACACTTACGCTCAAGACTGTGGGATTTTGTCTGAAAAAAAAAAAAGAATCGTCCAATTCGGTTGAGGATTCCGAGAGTTGTGGAACTCCAAATCAGATGTGTCGTCTTTGGGCAGATTTTACAAACTAAATCGTTCTACCTAATCGTAACTCTACAGTACAGTGTGCCAAACGCCAAACTTTGCTTTTGATGGGTGCAGTTCGTCTAATATGGTCGGCGCGCGGTATTCTCTACTGCTGCTCGACTGAAACCACCCCTTGTCCATACGCCCTCCTCGCCCAGTCCATTACCAACCCCAAGAGGATTCAAGTTCGTTGCAATGTTGTTTGCATTGCATTGCAACAAAGGAGACAATAAAGGGGCGTCGTATCGTTGAAGCTTGTGCGGAGATTTCACCGTGAGACACCTGAAAATCCAGTGAGCAGAGGCACGAACTCTGAATTGGTCATAATGATATTCTAAGCGAAGCAGATGTACATACCGTAAAGCCTATAATTTGCTTCCCCCAATATACACCTTCCTATGGCTCGAATGAAACAATTAGCCCCCAGAAGGCAAATTATTGGGTTTATCCATCAGCTTCACTTCTCTGCTCCACCGTTCGGCTTCTTCCCTGTTCCCTCACCTCGTTTAAAGTTTTGACACCTCAAGCACAAATGTGTGGTAACAAATGCAGAATTAGCATGTCGTACACATTACCCATGTCTGTCGAGATGATGACACAATTTCTGCGATACAATGTAAAATAGCTGATGGCAGTGCTGCGTAGCAAGTTTTGCTCGACCTGCCAAACCAGAACAGCACTCTGATCAGCATTGTATCTCCATATATTTCAGCGAAGAAAACCGAATTGCGAAGCATCGTTTGGCAACCGATTATGCAACGCAATGAGATAACATAAGGGAACATCACCACACTACTGACACTGTATACAACGACAACAATGATGCAGGGCAGGTAGGTATCTACAATGTAATGTGTTTGTCGAATATTTGTTGGGAAAGTATGAATCGGTTTAGGAATGGACACGGGCTTTCCACAAACTTTTCGATCGACCGTTCCTTCTAGCGCGTGCCAAAACGAAACGAACATAACGTTTACATTTTTCGCTATGCTCACAATCCTTTTCGCGCTTTGAACCGGTAGCGTACCTAGCTACAGTACAGTGAATATGATTCAACCAAGAAACATTTTTGAAGTACAGTTCTTGTTGCTGTAATTGCATTTGCCCAAGAGTACAATGTAGGTAATGTGCGTGCGTGTGTATCATCCATGTGTGACACTGATACATCTGGTATTTTGAGAATATGTACTAGGCAGGTACGTACATATGTTATACATGTAGCGGTGCACAAGTGTAATCATGCTGTCACTGGGACCCTGATCAGATTATTATCCGTTCCTGCAGCACCACTGCTTGTAGGCAGCCCATCCGCTTTGATCTGACAAGTCCACCGCGTCAGTCGTGGGCCCATTGAGCCGACCGCTGGACACGCGCGACTGCACCAGCTCTCTGGAAACGTTGTCGTCGCAAATGGTCCACGACCGAGTGCGAGCGACTCCAACTGCGAGGTTGCGTGCGAAGCACCAACTCCCAGCATTTTTCGGATTCAATTTTTCGGACACCGGAGGGGAGAGAGAAAAATCTAAGTTTAAGCAGTCAATAAACGATTCATTAGAAGTGGCAAGTGTGCCGTACACTAAACTGGAAGCTTAGGCAATGTCGTGGTAACTTTGACTGCGCTAATAACTCCATTCGATTCTGGTAAAAGAACAGCATTTCCGCGACCGTACGTACGACTCACGTCGCGAGTTTGGCGAACGCCTCGTACACGTTGGCACCCGTCTTGGCACTCGTCTCCATGTATGCGATGCCATAGTCCTACACAGAAACAGTCGAATGTATTCAAATGCATGTGCAACCTTGATCGCACGTAAAACTACTGTAGGTGCTCAAAATGCTTTGTATTATTATTATTAGAGTGTGTTTAAACGTCAGGGAAAGCGTATACTTCCTTTACTGAATCAATAAAGCTACGTAATATTTAATACGTAATATAGCTACGTAATAAAGCTACGTAATAATAAACAAACACTACGTAATATTTTTTTTAAGATTGACTAACTAACCCTGAAGTTACTTCACAGGTGTACATAGCTGTCTGCAGGACGCCTTAGAAAAACACGTCATTTTTTTGCCCACTTTTTTGTCATCTCATCAACATCATTCAGATGAGATTTGGTCCACTCCCAGATTCCAAGCTTGGACACGCCCCCTGACTACGTTTCTACCGTCTGGATTCAACAATTCGTAGCACTGTGCACTGTGCAATTTGCAGGTGTCCAATTCCAGTACAAGATTTGTGTCAAGGCAACCAACCGCAGCAAGCTTTCTGCCTTCTTCTGCTTTGACCTTTCGCCCGCTGCCGAGGTCGCTTTTGTTGCCGACTAGAAGAACGATGACGGACTCCTTTGCAAACTCCTTCACCTCGGATAGCCAGTTCTGAAGCGGCTTGCATACACAACAAAGCTAGGTTCAGTCACTGCGGTAGCAAAGCTGTGCCTTTCTTTGCTCTTCGCGTTGGAGTAAACAGAGTGAATGTCGCTGTGGGCTGCTTGTTCGTGCGAATGCAAATACGAATATTTTCAGGGCAGTGACTTGGCCCGCATGACGCGTCTATGGCGTTTAGGGAACTTAGTAGTGATGAGAATATGTAAGCTGACATGGAGTGCTCATGCGCATTTTTGTAAAGGTGTCTGGGCTGGGGTGTGCCCTTTGCGGGTGCGGAATGCGCACCCGAATGTTGTCGAAGCTGGCTCTGTTGCCGACGTCGAAGACCAAGAAGAGGGCGTCCGCGTCCCGGTAGTAGGCGTGCGTCACCGATCGGAAACGCTCCTGACCGGCCGTGTCCCAGACCTGAAGGAACGCGCTTCGTCTTCAACGCTCAATGGCTCTAGAGAAAGCAGAGCCAATACAACCACCTGCAGCTTCACCGTGACGCCCGCCACTTCGAGCACTTTGTTCTGAACGCAATTAGAAAGGTTCATTAATTCGTGACCTAAGCACCAATGTGTGTATACATGTAGGTAGGTACATACATATCGATGGATGCACAGCACAGAGTACTGAGCTCCACGGTGTCAGCGCCTTGCATAGGGGTACACACTACACGTGAAGCTTTGTCTAATTTTTTTTTAGTTTGGAATCGTTGTACTAGACCCTAGCACAGCGGACGGCCTAGTGGTAGAGAATCGGCCTCTTTCGCGCAAGGTTCTGGATTCGATTCTTAATGGGTCCGCTAGATCGACGACTTCCCTCTCAATGGATTTTCCCGTGCCGTCGCGTGCCCTAAATTACAGAGAGCGTTCTTCTGGTCCTCTTTTGGTTAATTATGCGGTTCTAGAGCAATCGAAGAGCAGTGCTCAACAATAAGTCAAACCTGAGACTTTATCAGCACTTCAGAACAAATGACCATTCAGTTAAAGACATGAGAATAGAAATACTACAATGCTTTCAACCCGAAAACAGCAACACACACAAACACAGACTAGACGCTGAAAAATTCTGGATGATACAGGCTAACTCATTATATCCATACGGCTTAAATACCCACATCAAATCAATCGGCACTGTGCAAATCCTACATGATATCATGAAAATCCCCAGAGAAAAAACCCGTACTTTGCTGGCATTACTGTACATCGTAACAGGAAAATTAATTTCAATAAACGACACAAACGAAAATCACCAAAAATAAAACTAAACGACAACGGAGTGAATCAATTTATTTCAAAAATACAAACCCTCCACAAAAGCGCTATTTTCTATGAACTGAAAAAATCAAAAATAAAATTTATTGAGAAAATCATGCAGATCTGCCTTCACAAAAAGTACAGCAATGAAGTGACTGCACTACTAGTGGGATTCTTACTAAAGGATACAAAAAAAGAAAATGTACAGGCAACCATGAAAAACAGTCAAAAACGAATCTTAATTACTCATGTACATACATCTGTATCCGAGATTGGAATTGGTAAAATAATATCTAAAAATAATATCAGCAAAATAATACAGAGACCTCTGCCAAAAATTACGTGGGATGTACAAATAACCTACAAAACTGCGCCACCTCTATGGACGAGACTATGCAACTACAGCAAAGAATTAAGAACGCTTGATGAAAAGAAACTGATCACCGCATTAGAAAACTTGCAAAAGTGTAAATGTGAAAAATCGTTTGCCAACAGTGATACTAGACACGTGATAACAGGAGACCTAAGCATCATTCAAGATGAAGATCTCAGAAACTACTTTGCCCTAGGTACAAAATACAAAACAAACATACTCGAAAACAAACAAAAAATAGCAGAATCTATACATAATGAACTAAAACCATACCTAAAAATGCTTGCAGATAAACATATAATCAACAGTGTCGAACTGGTCAACATTGAACAAAAAATAGCTAAACAAATCAACCAAAGGATACGACAGTGCACGCTACGCAGCTCAAATAGCGGATTAAAAGCTACGAGTATCAGCTACCTTAAAGGGCTCCAAGAGAAATATATTATCACCACTACAGACAAAGTACCAGGGAACTACTCAATCGTATGCAAAAATTATTACATAAAAAAACTTGCAGAAGAATGTGGACTCATAGCCCAAAACAATAAAATCGTCTTTCAGCAAAATGAAACGTATACACCAACTAACTTCGATCAAGCCAAAGTGACGTCCATTCACCTGGAATTATATAAGAGGTATCAAATTAAATATTTAAAGGCAGACTACAAGGCAATACCACTGATTTTTGCAAACCCAAAATTACACAAAGACCCACCACGACTTCGGACTATTGTAGCGGCTAAGAAGTCCAGCCTAAAACCACTAGAAAATGTTTGCAAGCTTTTCCTCAGTCACTACACTAAACATTTCAACAATTACTGCAACGCGATCTATGCACGGAACAGAACCAAAACCTACGTATCCATAAATAATTCATATACTGTAGCAGAAACGCTAAAAGACGTTGACACTGCACACATAATCTACTCTGGAGACTTTACTGCCTTGTACCCATCGTTGAATCATACTACAATTACCAAAGGCATTAATTCAGTAATTGACCTATGCCATCAAAACGCTAAAACGGACTATACGACACTCAAATATAATAAAGTTTCGTACCTCAACGAGTGTCAAACTGGTCCCCACTGCTGGCACAAAAGCGAAGTTAAAGAATTGTGCAAGGACATACTACTAAGCTCATATATGAAATTCGCAAACATTATATTCCACACAGTAAAAGGCTGCCCACAAGGAGGTGTCACCAGCTGTGCTTTAGCTGATCTTTGTCTTAGCTGGTACGAATATACCTGGCTTAAAAACAACAAGCTGCAAAACGACCAATACATTTTCCGGTATGTTGACGACATCCTAGCCATAAACCTGCAAAATTTCCAAGAAATAGCAAGAGATATGTATCCTACTGAACTGACGCGAAACAACACAACAATTTGCAACCACAAAACGCACTTCCTAGATCTAACTATTGACATCCGTAGTAAGAATGCAGAAGTGCAGTTATACAACAAGACGGACGCATACCAGTTCAAGATTAACCGCTACATCATGCAGGGTAGCAACGTGCCACGGAACATGCCCTATGGAATCCTAAGAGGACAAATACTACGCATACTACGCCTGACGACTTCAGAGAACGACATGTGGAACAGAATTAAATGCTTACATGATGAATATGTACTGTGCAACAAATGTGACAAAAATATGACTATGAAACATATACTCAAGGCAATACACAATCAAGAAAGCTTATTAAAACAAATATGCTCAAACTACAAAAGAAAAAACATAATTAAACGGATACTTAAATTATGACCAGGCCTGCACCGAATTAACGCCTGCACCAAAATAACTCCGTTACAGTACACGCAGCCTATTGCGCAAAATATCCCATTACGCACTACTACAACGCATCTACGTATACTCCACGAAAACCAGAGTTCTGCAGCAGATTCTAAATCTGAAGTAAATTGGAATTAAAGATCTGCATTCTCTGCAAATTCTCTACAAATTCTGCAAATACTCAGCTAATACCATGGATATAGCAGAAAGCTCCAAGCAAAGCGACGAGAACCTGGCGTTAAGAGAGCAGGTAATCAGGTGAAAATTGTATATATGTACTACACTTCGTTTCTCTCAGTAATGTGGTAATAAACCCGTCAATTTGCTCAAATACACTATAATTTAAAGGCCGGTTGCTTCTGAAGAGCCTCGCCGGCCTGGGCGTTAAGCATAGAGGCGAAACGCTCATTTATTTCCACAAAATAAATACACGCGAAAATGCAATGTTAGGTAAGGTACATATTATCGCTGAAATAGCTACCGTATCCACTCAAATCTAGACTGAAATGCGGCCATGGAGATGGGTATGCTTGCTACACCAGACCGTCGACCGCTTCCTCGCGTTGCCGCTAATCCAACAACAACAAACCCAACATTTTAGAATTCTGTTGTCCAAAAGTTGCGCGCAGACAGTGAGAGACACTTGTAGGCGCACGAACGCGCTAAGGCGCGCTTTAGAACCGTCTTATGCACGTTTGTTTCTTTTTGCCTGTTTGCCAGTTTTGGAATAACTAAATAAGTGTTTCGCTACTAATTAGTAAGAGCCGTGTTGTGGCTTAGGCTTAGGCTCAGTGGGGGTCCTGTGGCGCTAGTACTTTAATTCAATTCAAAGCGCTTTAATCCACGTTGTCGGCATACGGGCCCAGGCCTAGTTTGCTTAGCATGTAGGCTCGATTACCTATGAGTACAGTAATAATTAATACAAATTGTTTAGTGCGCTTTTTTTGGTATCTGGTCCTATCTATATATTGGTACTGTCTTCCCACCTGTGGTACTGAGAGTTCAAAAACTATTAGAGAAGGTATTTTAGGTTTTGCAAAGATGCCGCAGAGGCCGTCGACCATGAGGGCGGTGCGCGTAAACGAATTTGGCGGTACGGAAGTGCTGAAAGTCGACGACTCCGCCACCGTGCCACAGCCCAAGTCATCCGAGGTATGACGTCGACGACGACTTGCTGCGACTGCGCGCCTGCCGACAGCTCGCGTGCGCCCACCGCCTCAGCTTCTCGTCAAAGTCGAAGCGGCCGGCGTCAACCCGGTCGACACGTACGTGCGGAGCGGCACGTACTACCGGTGAGCAAGCAGGTGATTTGGGCGTTTGTGGAAATGGTCGTTCTGCCTTTCTTTGTGCTGCCGACAGACGGCCCCAGCTGCCATACACGCCGGGCTCGGACGGCGTGGGCACGGTCATACCTGTAACCGGGTCTGGTAGAGTGTGGGGGGGGGGTAAATGACCGAATTCTGGGGGGGGGGGGGTGTCTGGAGCAAAAAGTGGGGGGTAGCCAGCCATTTTTTTAGTTATACTGGTACTTTTTGGTCGAAAATGGGTATAAATAGGGTCTAAACAGTGTTATTTAGCTGTTTTATGGTCACATTACACTGAAAAGCACTGAAATACACCAACATTTACTCACTTTTATCGTTTTAGACTGAGTGAAAATCCCTTGGGTAAATTCTGGGGGGGGGAGGGTTTGGGGAGTTGAAAAAATTCTGCGGGGCCCCCAAAACCCCCCCACCCAGTTACAGGTATGGGCACGGTGGTGGCGGTGGGCGCGGCGGTGACCTCGTTCAAGGTGCGTGCTGGGGCGGCGGTGGTGGCGCCCATACATGTAACCGGGTTTTTGGAGGGGGGGGGGGAGGGTTGGAGACCATTCTGGGGGAGGTGGGGGGGGGGGGGGTAAGCAGATTTGAAGAGGGAGGGGGTGTCAGAGGGTAAAAAAGTGTATCTAAATAGTGTCTAAATAGGCACTTTTTGGTCAAAAATATGTTAAAAGAGGCTATAAATAGCGTTATTTAGCTGTTTTAGGGAAAAAAAAACACTGAAAAAGGCGAAAAATACACTACTTTTCACAGTTGTAGACAAGTTGGAAACTTTTGAAAAGTTCTGGGGGGAGGGTTGGGGAGGGACAACTTTTGATCTGTGGGTGGGTAACCCCCCCCCCCAGTTACATGTATGGACTGGCGACCCAGGCAATGGGCCGCCTTGGAGGACAGACGCACCTCTCCAGGCGGGCGAGCGCGTCTTCTTCTTCGCCAGCACGAGCGGCTCCTACGCGCAGTTCTGCACCGCGGCCGCTTGCAGGACCTTCCGTCTGCCCGACAGCGTCGGCGCCGAGAAAGGGGCCGCGCTCGGCATTCCCTACGTCACGGCCTTTCGTGCGCTCTTCCAAAGGTGCAGACTACGAACGAGTACATATCAACTGAGCTCAGCGGCACTGTTAGTACGCGCTGCGCAAACGCCGCTGATGCAGAGCCCACGCCCGAGTTGGACAGACTGTGCTGGTGCACGGCGCGAGCGGAGCGGTGCGAGTAGCTTCGATTCCTGGACTTGTCAATGATACATACGGACGCTCGCAGGTGGGGCTCGCCGCGGTGCAGCTGGCTCGCGCCTCGGGCCTCTACGTCATCGGCACGGCGGGCAGCGAGCGTGGCCTGGAGCTGGTTAAAGCGCAGGGCGCGCACCTTGCGCTCAATCACTGGTCGCCTAGTCACGCCGACGCCATCATGGTTCTGCGCTTGCGGCTGAACTGACGGTGCGTCGTCGCATGGCGCGGCCGCCTTCTACAGACGGCGAGTCAGGGACGAGGAGGAGTGGACGTCGTGCTCGAGATGATGGCCAACGTCAACTTGGAGGCGGACCTGACGCTGACGAAGCGTCACGGCACGATCGTGGTGGGTCGGCCCCAGTCCAGTGTCGGCGTGGTTGCGTGTCTCGAAGGGAAGGGACTGGACCGCAGCTGATCGCCAGCAAAGGGCGCGCTCAAATCGATCCTGCGGCGATTATGCTGAAGGAGCTGACGCTGACCGGAGTCATGCTGCTCGAGGCTCACAAGGTGAACGCAACCTTTGCTATGCCACCCAAATATCTGTGTACGTGCACTCTCAGTGACAGGAAGACATCGCGGACTGCGGAGAATCGATTACGGCGCTACTGGAACGCGGCCAGATCGACCCCGTTGTCGCCAAGGTGTACGCGATGAACGAGGCGGCGCAAGCGCACCAAGATGTCGTCAAGCCGCCCACTGGATCCGCCCAGGGAAAGTTAGTGCTGAAAATCGATTGAGGAGAGGCTCGAACGCTTTTTAAGAAGGTTATAATAATGTAATGTTAGGAGGAAGAAAATCGAGAGCGGCGTCAGTGTGCGCAAACAAGAACACGAGCCAATGAGAGGGATGGTTGCGCTAGCAAACAAGCCGAAGCAAGCATGGTCTAACATAAGAGAGCTTAGCTTAGGGCAGAGTTGCTGATTGGATCTGGAGGCCAGTATGGGGTCTAGTAGGTCGAGAAGGGCGGTTTAAAGCCGATCTAAGGGCGGTCTAAAGTCGCTAACTTTTTTTGGGATGTTACCATAACATGCAGCAGGGTGGGTTAACTCTGCCACCACCCCCCCCCCCCCTTCAATATGTCGGGTCGATCCGCGCAAACACCGAATTACATTCCGTTGGTTCCGTTCCACTAGAGTGTGAAGTTCACACATTGAACAACTTTAACCGACTAATGGTATAGGTAGTTAGACTAGACTTCCTTGTGGCAAGTACCAACGTCTGCGCAGAGTCAACTTTGAGACGTGTTCAAGCTCACTGAAGAGTCGTGAGACGAGTACGTGCAGCGCTGCACCAAGCATACCTGTAACCGGGTCTGTAGCCGAGTGTGGGGGGGGGGGGCAAAAAGTGCAGGTAGCCGACCGTTTTTTACTTATACTGGTACTTTTGGTCAAAATGGGTCAAAATAGGGTCTGAATAGTGTTTGCTGTTTTATGCTCGTAAAACACTGAAAAACACCAACATTTACTCACTTTTATCGTTTCAGACAGGTGAAACCCCTTGTAAAAATTCTGGGGGTTTGGGTGGGTCTTGGAAAATAGTGTGGGTGGTACCCCCAGAGGCCCCCCCCCCAAGTTACAGGTATGGGACCGTGCAACGCTCGAAATGCTCCAACAATGTATGAAGTCACGAACCCTGTAGTCGATGCCGACAGTGGAAATGAAGTTGTTGTTGAGGAAGGTGTTGTCTTTGAAGCGGATCAGCAGACACGTCTTGCCCGTGCAGCTGTCGCCCAGCAGCATCACCTGAACACTATTGGAAATAACGTCCAATGCCTACAGCAGTCAAGACGCTTCCATGTCAGATACTGTAGTAAGTAGGCTTTCCCCATAGAAAATGTTTATAAATTTTTTTTCAATGTTATAAAAAACAATTTCTTGGTTTTTGTGGCGTTTAAATGGTGTTTAGACGGCACGATTAGTGGTTATTCATGCCTAAACCTACTTGCTAGTACCAAAACTAAGCTCTTTTCGGGGTTCCCAAGATAGTGCAATACCACGTAGAGGAAGCAGATTTGTCACCATTTGACTAAAACGTTGCGAAATTCTAGAGGCTTTGGGGAACAACTTTACTTGTGTTTTCCACTCAAATTGGCTAAAAGTACCTTATAGTACAGTACAAGCATATGGCACCAATGATGTCTCCTTAGTCAATTAAGAGAAATTTCTTTTAAAAGAATACTTTTTTTAAAATTTAATAAAAAACTGATTCTTTTATGCAACCCTGCTTAGTACGGTTTTGATAGGGAATGTATCAGTGCAGTACGTACTCGCTCCATTGCAGCTCAGATTTTCAGGTCAGGTCAGGCCAAAGTTGATCATTCATTTTTCGCGACCCTGTATCATGCACGGCGAAGGAAGAAGAAGAATGCATTGGATAATTTCGGGGTTCAAAATGTCACTACAGTGTAATTTATTTTCGAGTGATTGACAATACTACGGTAGAGGGCCAGATCAGGCTAGCAAGGCATTCATTCGTCATTCAATGCAAGCGGCAATGCCTTTAAGTCGAATGCGACTTCAGCCGTCGTCGTCGGATCTTCCTTCATTCTGGTATTACCTACTTTACTTTCGCCTTTCTTTCTCCTTTTTTGATGTGGGCTCTGCAAATCAACGCTAGGAAACTGACCTGTCGGTCAAATCAAAAAGCATAGGCAACGCGGTTTTACTCAGTCATTACTTTTTGTACACGCATACATTGGTAGGTACCTATAACACCTAACTTGGTAGAGGCGCAGTTAAGGGGGTGCCAGGTGGGGGCTATGAAGAGTCTGTCGCAAAGCTGGCACACCTCGGCGCACATCACACACACGAGTGCACACACACACACACACACACACACACACACACACACACACACACACACACACACACACACACACACACACAAACACACACACACAAACACACACACACACACATACATGCATACATACACACACATACACACGCACGCACACACGCACCCACACGCATACACACACACACACACACGCACACAGAGAGGGAGAGAGTTCGGACAATCAGAGAAGCTGGAATGGGAGGGGTGGGTGGGTGGTCGATGCATTTTCATTCTTTCATTCACGCACACGCGAGCGAGGCAGCTACTTAACCCAACAAATGGATCGTTCGGCCGTGCCGCTCGTGGGTTGTTAGGCGGCCCATCACACCCGACAAGACAAGAGGCTTGTCAGAAAGAGGTCGTTAGCGAACCACTCGGACGTTTTTGCTCAAACTCCACGACCCTTGTCATGAGCGTTGCGCCGCGTCGGGCGTGGGACCTCGCTTGGAGGCGGCACAAAAGGGTAATTTGGACAGGGGCTATGGGATCCGCCGCCTACAAACCGGCCGTGACGACGTCTATTTGGAGCAGCAGTCGTAGGGGCGGCAGCAGCAGCAGCAGCGAACGATGCCTCTATTACGAATGCAGCGACACACGGACAGACGCACGCACGCACGACAGACAGTACAGACGGACCGCCGGTTACGTAAACAGTGGGGATTGTGGAAAAGCTGGCTGACGCGGAAGCGACGGCTGACGTGAAGGCGGACTCACATGCGAACAGACTAGTGCACCGATGGTTCCAATCCCAACTAGTAAAAGGCTTCTAATTTGAAACGCCGCTTCTCACCATGAAATTCGCGGTGTCTTCGTTCTCCATTGCGACCTCTGCTCGATTCAGTCGTTGGCTGTCAGCGAGAAGCCGCCTTTTAGAGTCGGCTTTTAGCTTTCTTTGCTCGAGCTCCCTTGACAAGTGACAAGCTGCCCGTTGAAACGAAGTCTTGCTTCAAAGTGGGGGAAAGTCAATATGCCCCCACCCTCTCCTTTTCCTTGATAAATGAGCCGAGGCGAGGAAGCAGTGCTTCGTCGCAGGGTGGGAGGCCTGGAGACACGCCTCTGAAATGAGCGTATCCCAGCTTTCCTCCCCTTTTAAAAGAGCCTGGCTGGACCCGCCGCGCTATCTACTAGAGGACGGCGAAAAGGGGCAGGGTCCCCGTCCCCCCGATGCTCGAACCGTGCCAACTTGGCGCAGCCGCAGCGACGTGTGGAAATCAATTTGACGCCGATTAGAGATGGGCGGGTGGGGGCGGCGACGAATGCTGCCGTTTGAGGAGGAGACGTTGGCGACCGTCCGCCGTCAACTGATGGGCCAACTCAGTGACGCGTGTGCGCGCGAAACGAGCGAGCATTTATAGGCATGTGCCATGAGAAGCCACTCTAGAGAGTCGAATTGTCAAGAAGCCGAGCCGAGCTGGGACTCGAAAGAACACTGTCACGTTCACAGGGAACGTACAGTGCTGGAACGCTACTTCTGACTTCTTCATACTCGAGGGTACTACTGGGTGGGGTTGGGACTTGGGTGGTTCAAGCAAGGGTGATTTTCCGTTAAAAGTCGCTCAAATGCTTCTATCTGCTGGTGTGTGTAGCCGTGGGTACCTACCTACATGTATGCACAGTATACCGCCTACGGCTGATTTGGCACTATTGGAGGGGCTCTTCTTGCGACCTCGCCATATTGGGCAGTACTGGAGGCAATACGGTAGCCAATACTCTAGGAGTGCGCATTGTACGTCTGTACATCGAAAATGGCGGACAATCCATTCAGAGTTTGTATAGTCGTGAGCCTCTCAATTGACTAGACGAGCCGAGCCAGTGACGTGGGGTGGGGAGCGTACGTACTACAACTCCCTTGACCAGCGTACAATGCGCGGCCACCACTAATCGTTGTGTCGGCTCGGATCCGAATTTGCCCAGTCCCACAAATTGAAGCCGCGAGCTGAGACTGGGCGGGTCGAGGCGGCCGTCGCCTGAGAAGGGCAGCATCTGCTGGGCGGGCAGGAAGGAAGGCCGCCCCAGCAATTGCGGCCGACGAAAGGGAGACGGAGAATAGCGAAGACAACTCGATTTCCGCTCAGCCAAGACCTCTCCACCAAATGAGTGTCGCCCCGGCTCGGTCCAATTGAAGCACGATCAGTGAGGGCGCGTTGCGTACACACCGAACGGGCCCACTGCCCAATTGAGCGCCCATGTCGTCAAAGAGGTATAGCGTACACACACAGGTAAACACCCATCGGTTTAATTCGGTTGTCAGACATTTTGACGGAGCGATGCGCCGAGCTATATATGTACAATATATTGTACATACTTGTACTGCAAGTGAGACGCCTTCAGTAAACCAGAGTTTCGACGTCAGCCACATGCGTGCATGCATTCAACATGATCTGGTAATGTTGGTCGGCAGAGCAGTTTCACTGAACGTCGGGATGTTGGAGAAGAATTGGTGATGTTTTGGAAGGGTACAAATCGAAAATGCGTTGGTTTTCAATCCATATTTTGGTGACATCGCTGCGTGTGTCCCTCACAACGTCATCTCATCAACGCACGCACGCACGAACGAACGATCCAACCAACGAATGGACGACTCCTAACAACGACGACACGCTACGAGATTCGCCAACGCAACAAGAACGTGCTTCTGATGAAGCACTTCTACGGACGAACTATACCTAAACACGTGGAACTAACAGGAACAATTTTGGCGCCTATTGCAAAAAAAGCATAACGACGACGCTGCAACAGAAACACAGAATCAGACAAGAAGAAAGCTGTCAGAAGTGCTATGAATTGGGAAAGAAATAATCAAGGGGCCTATTTCTGCACACGACCATGGCTGCAAGTGCCCCTGGAATTGGGCACCAATTAGTTGACCTTCTTGTCCTCGTGTACGACCAGCAGGAGCTTCTGACACAGTTTCGTTCCCCAGTCTAAACGTTCTCCTGTGAATCAAAACAAAGAACGAATGAACGCACACTAATCAAATGCCAGTACATACCTAGGTAAGTAACACATTGCATGTAGGTACATGCACGCACCGCACAGTACTTAGAAACGGTGCTATTGTGTTCATCCTCCCCTGAGATAATTGAGTAATTTGCCCCCTCCCAACGCAGCTCTCCTCAATTACTTTTTCCTGTTAAGGCCAGTCTTGAAATTAGAAAAAAAAATGGCAACGCTACTTGTAAAATGGTGTACATTACGCAAATTAATTTTACAATCAATTCAAGCTTAATCGTCACCGAAACAGGCAGTCAAGCCACCGGGGATGTACTGGCGGAAGAAGATGAAGATCAGGTAGACCGGCACGCTCGTCAGCATGATGCCCAGGCCGATCGCTAGATTTAATTGAGTTCATGAAAGATTGTTTTAGAGTTTGGGGCTTTCAAAACCTGCATCGACTGGCGCTGCCACGATGGGCACGACGACGAGAAAGACGCAACCGAGCAAGAAGAGGAGGGGCCAGACGATGTTCACCTGAAAGTGTCATGGGAACAAAATTCATCGACGAAAACCACTCGCGTCCGCACACACGACGTCACCTTGATGGGCCTGGGCGTATGCGGCCAGGCCTTTCTGAGCCAGAGCAGCGCGAGAATGGCGAATCCGATGGCGAGAAAGTAGACGATTTGAATGTAGTTGATGAGGGAGTAGACGTTGTTGCTCAGCAGGAGGTAGCCCAGAGAGAGCGCTCCCTGGAATTAACTGCTCCTTCGATCCGATTGCTGTGTTGGGACACATGCGTGCGCAATTTATAGGCCGTGCACCGTGCCATGACTTCATTCAATGCCACGAGTAGTGGTGACTGGTGAGTCTCACAGTCAAAACTGTCAACCACGCAGTGACACCTTCAAGGAAGTCCTACCGACTTTGCACGCATAGGTATGTCGTTTCAGCTTTCGCTCTCGCTCCACCACCACGATTCCAATACGACACCAAACTCACCGTGACAAGTACGGCGGGAATGGGCGTGAGTCTTTGGACGTGAATCATGGTCAGCAGTTCAGGCATGTGGCCCTCCCTGGCGCCGGCGTAAAAGAGTCGAGACGAGGTGAGAATGACGCCGTTGGCGCTGCCCACCGTGCTGAAGGCCACGAACAAGGGCATCAGGTAGGAGAACGGCACCCAGATTTGACGGGCGAACTCCTGCCAACGGTTGTCTACTCTCAGTCATGCGCATTTCGGCCATGAACGCACGCGCTCGCACGCACGCACGAACATGCGCGCGCGCGCGCGCGCACGCACGCACGCACGGGCACGCACGGCTACGAACCACGGCGGCAGCCGGGCTCTCGAGCATCATATCTCCTGTCAACGTCGTGTAGAGCGCGACGTTGGTCAGGACGTAGACAACGGTCACGAGCGAGCACGAGATCGCAATTGCCAACGGCAGATTTCTGATCATTGACTCTCATTCACACGATTGATCTGATCCGAAAAACCGATTTAGTAACTTAGGTATTCGTACCTTTTTGGGTTCTGCAGCTCCTCGACGATGAAGTTCAGATAGTTCCTAAAGTGTCACCACACAGCGCGATGATTCAGTGCCGTAGTGTGCACAGCAGGAAGCACTCACCATCCGTTGTAGGCAAACAGTCCGGAGAAAAGGGCCAACGAAATATCGCCAATGTCGTTGGAAGAGCCCTCGAAAATGTTCTCAAAGCTGTCGTAATAGCGAGGGTTACCTGAAGTTGTTTACCATAGATTTTGTGTTTGGTGAACAGCAAAAATATACAGTAGCAACGTGTCTAGAATACTGTTTGAGCAAACGAAATGCCGACTGTTGACCGTTTGTAACGCGCTTGATTGACAGTTACTAAAACAAACGCGATTACTATGCAAGGCCACCTAGGCTACGCATACTGTCGTTATGTGGTTTTTAATCACTTACCAACTAACTAACCAAACTAACACATAACCAACTGCATATACCTAGACGGGCTAACTTTTGCGGCGCGCACGCACGCACCAGTGCACAAGAGGACCATTCCCGCGAGAATGATCAGTCCGAGCGCGATCAACTTGGCCAGCATGAAGAAGTCCTGCACCTTGGTCGCCCAGCGCACCGACGCGCAGTTCACGACCGTGAGAACGACTGAAGTGGGGACAGTAGCAGCTGCTTCGCTTCAGCTCGTGTACGCATTCACGCAAAGCGGCTGTGAGCAGTGGCGTAGCCAGGATTTGGATTTGGGAGGGGCAAGACTGCAATTTGTGTCTAATCAGGAATTGTCGTAAGGGTACCCCCTTTGGAAAAAATCGGGTCTCTGAAAATTTTGGGAGGGGCAAACGCCCCCTGCCCCCCCCCCTGGCTACGCCACTGGCTGTGAGCTTCAAATTTACGAACAAAATTGTCTAAAAGGGTTCTTTGCCGACTTACTGAGCAGAGACGCTGCCAGCAGCGGTGCCGCGGACGCCGGAGGGTCGCAGTGCGGGTAAATGGGACGCAAGATGTAAATTGCGAACGTCAGTGCAACCACCGTTGCCGAGCAGGGTCTAAACTGGCACACATTGATTGATATGTTGACTTTCGGTTCAGTAGGAAACCTGATGTTGTGGGACATGCTTGAGCTACATTGTATATGAACACGTTTGCATGTGTGTAAAAGTACAGGATATCAGTTATGGAGTGACAAAATGCATTGGCGAGGCGGCAGCACCTGACGACGACGGCCTCTATCCAGAGTCGGACGAATCCGATGAAGGGTCCGAACGCCTCCATGATGTACGCGTAGTCGCCGCCCGTCTTCCGAATCAGCGTGCCCAACTCCGCGTAGCAGTACGCGCCGATGGCCGAGAACACGCCGCAGCCGATCCAGATCAGCAGCGAGTAGCCCACGCTGCCCGCCTCTGAAGTGTGCGCGCGCGCGTGCGTGCGAGCGTGGCGCGCGCGAGTCGGTCGACTCACTCTCCTGCACTCCGGTGGGCGAGACGAAGATGCCGCTGCCGATGATGCAGCCGACGATGATGCCGACTCCGTTGAAGAGGGAGATGCTGCGCTTGAGCTCGACCACGTCGCGACTCTTGGACGTCCCGTGCTCGTCGGCCTCGGCCAGACTCTGCCGCTCCTCCTCGTCCCCCTCCCCACCTCTCCCTCTCTCCTCCTCGGCAGTCATTTATTCCTGCGGGCGGAGACCTTGTAGGCACTCCTCAAGCTTTTAGGCGTCGAATATCCGCCCGCCCCCGCTGAGCGCTGCAAAAGACGAATGCGTATAAGACAGGGGTGAGGGGATCGAGAAGAGTTCTGTTTGCTCTGGAGGCTATGGCCGCTGGAGCTGACGCAATGTCGCCGTTAGTAGACGCGCCGCCCGTCAGTATAGCCGACGCGCGTTTGACCGTGCCTAATGATGACGGGCGAGCGAAGAGACACGCACACGCGTACGGAACGCACGAGCTATACAATGCGGCTAGGTGTGTGGAGTGAAGGCAAATGAAAGGGAGGAGAGGAGAGGAGAGATGAAGAAATGGGACCGAGACTGAGATTAACTCGCTAATAGCGCAATTTCGTAATGAGATATACGGAAGAACCGACACACTATATGAGGCAAGGGAAAGGGCTGTAAGTAAACGAAGGCGAACGAAGACACGCAAAGCGACTGCCAGGTGCCAGCAAATGCCGGAATGACGAGTCATCGATTCAACTCGCTTCCATTCGTCTAGGAGACGCGCTGTGAGGTCGGTCGGAAGCCAGAAGAGAATCCCCGTGCCAGAGAAGCCGAAACCGTTGAGATGAATAATTTCAAGGAATGGGAAGAGAGGAAGGAAGGGTTGCGCTCTGGCATTAATTGCGATCGAACGCACGTCTGGAAGGGGGGGGGGAGACGTGGACAGTCCTCTGCCCACCTTGCTAGTTCAGCATCAGGGAATGAAACGAAAGGCAGACATGAAAGGGGCCTGCTCAGTTCCTCGTTGGTATGTCACTCTTGGTGTCCAGTCCTCAATCGGGAAAATCCAAACTGCAAACACATCGTACAGGGACTGGACGCACACGTCTGCTTGTCGGTTGCTATGTAGATCGATTAACGTCGGACAGTCTCTCCAAAAACGTCACGGTTGGAAAAACGCAAACGCAGAGCAAAGTGCTCAAACGAAAAGGAGCGCTCGTTTCTTTGCCAGTGCAAAGCGCAGATAAGCCGTGGCTATTTTCGCAGCAAAAAGCCGAGGCGCTTTTTTCTCCCAGCGGCGGCGCCACTGCAGGGAGCCTTGTAAGCTCGGTGTCGTGAGCAATACTGGCCCCGTGCGTACGCGGCGCAGCGCACACATGCCGTCGTGTGTCGTATAGACGCGTTTTACTATGGTGCACTGGCACTGGCACACACAGGCCCATGCGAGAGGGGAGGGTTGTGGAGGCGACGACGACGAACCGACGCCGCAGCTGTCGTCGATGCGTCCTCGCCGCCCTGGCTGCGCTCTACACATACACTCTCTACACATTCGAGTCCGTCGCCGCTCAAGAGGCCTCACACAACTGTAATCGGAGATTTGCGCGCGGCGCATTCGCACTGGAACGCGGGGGGGGGAGATGTCATTTGGCTTTGCGGTCACGCAAGGCCCGCTTTGAATTGAACGCGCAGGATAATCCTCATGTACATAGATTACGTTGGTACTACGTGCACATTTGTACATGTCATGCGAATGTGAATTGTGTTGTGGTGGGGCATAACGGCGAGCAACGAGGCCAAGCGGCGCTTTCCAAAGCTGACGCGTCCATCGCAAACGCTCCATTCTTTTGCAGTCCATTCATGACGACGACATCTGATCACTGCTTTGTGACTGACCTGACGGCGACGACGCAGCTTGCGCGTCAAACAGTGTTAAACGCGAGTTAAACGCGCACATTGAAGGAGCATGTACCAGGCGTTCCAAGTTACCATGCATACTTACTGTATTTTGCCTGCTTTCTTTATCGACTGCTTGCTTTATCGTAAGCCTATTTCTTTCCGGTAACGCAATTATTTAAAAGTGTTCAATGCACTCTGCAAAGGTGCTGCTGAGATTTGATTTGATGGAGTATTGAATTGCGGGAAATGTCCTTAAGACCGCTTTTCCGGCGACAGTTGTTGCGCAGCCCTACCTTACAGGGCGAATTGAAGCGATTCATCCCCATTGGTATGTGTGGGTGGATTGTTCTTACGTATTAGACCGTAGACGATAATTTCTAGAACACTCTGTTTAAGATGTTTCAAATAAATCCGAGAGAGCGTTCACGCACATCATTGTGGGCGCCGGCAGTGCCGGCTGCGTCCTCGCGAATAGGCTCTCCGAAGACAAGGTCAATTTTGAATTGTAAAATTCTCTTTTGTCGTTGCCTAACTTCCCCACCCAACCGGGGGGGGGGGCCTGAGACACATAGGTGGGCTCAGCAGGCGGGGTCTTGAGGGTCAGCTTCCCCTGGCCAAGGCCATCCCGCTTTTTTGCGGGAGCAACCCCCCACTGGCCATCGCCATCCTGGATAAGTTGCAGGAAACCCTCCCTCCATACGTGTAGATTGGTGCAAAAGCCATGGGGGGGGGCGTGGCTGGGGGTTTCGAGGGGGGGGGGGGTCTAGAGCCATCCCGGGTAAAATGTCCGGGATCGGAAATTTTGGAGGAGGGGTTGTCGAAGTGGAAGATTTCGCACCAAAATAGCGCGTAAATTGGTGCTTTTTGGTCCAAAATGTGCCAAAACAACGCCTAAATAGCACTTCTTAAGCGTTTTTGGGTCACACTACAATGAAAAAGGACACAAAAACACGCATATTCACCCAATTTTTCAATAATGAGAAAGGGTTTCCCGCAACTTATCCGGGACGGCTATAGTCAGGGGGGGGGGTGAACCCCCCCCCCCCTACACCCCCCCCCCCCCACTGAGCCCACGTATGCCTCTCTCATTATTGAAAAATTAGGTAAATATGCGTGTTTTTGTATCCTTTTTCAGTGTTGCGTTGCGTGACCCAAAACCGCCTGAAAAGTGCTATTTAGACCTTATTTTTACCCATTTTGGACCAAAAAGTACCCATTTCAGTTTCACACGTTATTATGGTGCAAAATCCTCCACTTCGACCCCCCCCCTTCTCCAAAAATTTTCGATCCCGGTCATTTTATCCAGGACCGGGACTGCTCTAGACCCTCCCTCGAAACCCCCAGATACCCCCTGCCTTTGGACCAATCTACACCTATGCAGAGACAGAGATGCTGATTGATTGGCATACCTGTAACCGGGTCTGGAAGAGTGGGGGGGGGGAGTAAATGGCCAAATTCTGGGGGGGGGGGGTGTCTGGAGCAAAAAGTGGGGGGTAGCTGGCCCATAGGTGGGCTCAGGGGTGGTCTAGGGGGGGTTCACCTCCCCCCGGGCGATGGCCGTCCCGCTTCTTTGCGGGCGCGACCCCCCCCCCCCTGGCCATCGCCATCCTGGAGAACTTGCGGGAAACCCTCTCTCAATATTAAAAAAAATGGGCAAAGATGCGTGTTTTTGTTTCTTTTTCAGTGTAGTATGACCCAAAAACGCCTGAAAAGTGGTATTTAGACCTTATTTTGACCCATTTTAGACCAAAACGTACCCATTTTACACGTTATTATGGTGCAAAATCCTCCACTTAAACCACCCCTCCTCCAAAATTCTCGATCCCGGTCATTTTATCCGGGATGGCTCTAGACCCCCCCTCGAAACCCCCAGACACCCCCCCCCCTGGCTTTTGGACCAATCTACACCTATGAGCTGGCCATTCTTTGAGTTATACTTGTACTTTTTGTTAAAAATGGGTATATAAATAGGGTCTAAACAGTGTTATTTAGCTGTTTTATGGTCCTATAACACTGAAAAGCACTGAAATACACCAACATTTACTCACTTTTATCGTTTTAGACTGAGTGAAAATCCCTTGGGAAAATTCTGGGGGGGGGGCGGGGTTTGGGGGGAGTTGGAAAAATTCTGCGGGGCCCCCAACCCCCCCCCCCAGTTAGAGGTATGCTGATTGGGTCTGGAGCACGGGGGGAGGTCGAAAAGAGTGGGGTGTCCAAAGCCTCCCGGATAAAAAAAGACCAGGTGGAGTGAAACAATGTGGAGTCGCAGAGCTAGTTCCACGTCAAAATTCCGTGTTGGCACTACCTAGGGGAAGCGGGTCTGCCCCCGCAAAAAAACTGGTGGACACACGCCAGGGATGGGTTAACTAACTCCCTCCCCTCCTCCTCTTCCGCAACCCAGCCGCACCTTTGCTCCTAATTAAAAAATCAGGCCCGTGAGCACTGTTTATTGTCCGAATATCGAAATATTCTCCCGCGGCGCTGTATTTTACGCACCTAGAGCCCATTTTGGAGTCTCTCGAGCGGGTTTTTCGCCAAGATACTTTTTGGTCGAAAATAGTTCAAAATAAGGTCGAAATAGCCCTTTTCAGGCGTTTTTGGTCACGCTACACTGAAAACGAAACAAAAACACGCATATTTCCCAATTTTTTCAATATTGAGAGAGGGTTTCGCGCGAATTATCTGGGATGGCGATGTCCAGGGCCCAGGGGGGGGGGGGGGTGAACTCTCTCCTAGACCCCCTGAGCCCACCTATGACTAGAACTGCAAGCATTCAGAACGAAGAGTAATCTTTAGGACAACATGGTGCTTTTATTGGAGGCGGGACCACCGGACGAGTGGTGGAAGTGGAAAATCCACATGCCCGCTGCGCTGCAGTACAATCTCTCTGACGACAAATACAATTGGTACTTCTTCTTTTCTAAGACTATGTTGGCTGGCTGTGCCGCTGTGTGTGTGTGTGTGTGTGTGTGTGTGTGTGTGTGTGTGTGTGTGTGTGTTTTTCCAGGATATTCTGAAGTCATGGGCAAATTCTAAAAGGAAGGTTCGATGTTTCGTTTTTAGTTGCAAAATTGGTACTTTTCACTTGATTGTCAAGATTTTGGCTATAACCGCGCCTTACAAACGCAACTAACGCGTCGTCTGTGCTGTACAAATTGACGCACAGCACAACAGGAATTATCGTAACACAATCATTGGAAAAAAGTGCCAAATTGTTGGTTCAGGAAGCGAAAAAGAGGCCCCCCAGGGCCACATTCGTTGCCTTTTGGCCGGTGTCACATTTTAGGCAGTGGCGGCGCCAGGATTCAAAGTTAGGGGGGACAGTCCAAAAGTTACAGGGGGCAGTTTGAAAAGTTGGAGCTGTTGGAGTTGGAGCCAGCATAACCAGGGTGGGTCCAGGAAAATTTTCGAAGAGGGCAAGATACTGGTGATTATTATTTGCAACCGTCCACCAGTGTCTAATGCCAGCTTAAACAGTGTGGCACACACACGGAGTAGGTGCAACCTTTTGAAAAGAAGAGAAAATAAACAGTCGATACATGAAGACCGAAAATACGTACACCTATGTACCTGGCCTTCTCAGAAAACCCAGCGCCGCAGGCAAAGTTTTTACTCTGCTGCGTCCCTACTAGGTTTTTTTTGAATTTTTTTCTATTGTAAATTTTTTACCCTAGTCCTTGGGAACCTCACAGAGTAGATCCCATCTTTTCCATGATTCCCAGATTTTTAGGACACTGCTCAATTGTGGCAGACGCGTCAAAACGTGCACTGGAAATGCCCATTTTTTGTTAAGAATCAGCGCTGTTCCAAAATTTTGTCCTCTACATCTTGCGCCGCAGGCGAAAATTTGGCTGTTGAACGTCGTTTTCTTTATTTTTGGCGTTGAAATTGAGTAGAACTTACACACGTCCCTTCGCCCTTCGTCTTCACCGTTTAAGGCTGAATTTCAACAGGGTTAGGTAGGTACCTTGTTGCAAAAAATCTCAGCAAATTCCCAACAGTCGTCAAGCTTTGCATATCTGTGCTTTTGTGGGGAGGGCAGTGCTTGCGATGTAAGTGCGTGCGTGCGTGCGACTCGCCGCCAGAATGGTTAAACTACGCTATTGAGTGGGTTGCGCTCTCCTTCTGCTTTTACGACTGTGCCCCAACCATTGAAATTTGTTATGCACATACATACAAACACACAACACAAGCTCTCGTACGTGATGGAGTGCAAAAAGTTGCAGGGGGCAGTCGAGAAGTTAGGGGGGGCAGTCCGCCCCTCCCTGCCCCTACGTAGCGCCGCCACTGATTTTAGGTAATCCCCACTAATAGATGCTCCCAGGGAGGAACAATTATGAACGTCGACCATTGTTAATGCTCCCATGGGAGAAACTAAAATGCTCTAGCGTAAACGTGGTTTACACAGCAATAAAGGGCCAGCCGCCATCAAGACGATAGAAAAATAAATCAAAAAAAAAATAAATTTTTTGTAACTAAAACCAGTTGGTCACTATGTCACTGGTCAGGTCTGGTAGGTTGGCGGGATAGGCGCAGTGTACCAAGGGTGTGCACGCACTTGGTGCAGGACCGATCCGATGTGGTGAAGTTCAAGGTCGTGATCCACTTCAACACCTACCACGATGAAGACTCTGCACTTATTGTACTGGTCGAAGAGCATCAGCTCCAGATTGTTAGAGCACAGTCCATAGGGCCTCAGAGCACGCGCACATGTCGACTGGTCAATACCCACTACAAGACCGTGATGAACATGGTCAGCAGGTCTGCGCCCAAAAGACTTCCACTCAATACCCACTGCGCGCACGTACCTGAACCACAGAGATGATAACTACGCCTAGTGGTTCAGTTCCAGACAATTTACACATCCCAAATGCAAAGGCACACTTGCCCATAGACGTTCCAGCCTGGGAGAATCTATTATGGGCACAGCGAGTCATAATTGTTGCTCCCATGGGAGCATCTAATATGTGACACCGGCAGCTGGCTGCGTTTTGCACCCTCCCCCACCCCCCTAAATAAACTATAGACGACAGATGCAGGTTCTACCACACGGTTCCGCAGCCGGAGCTCAACGAGCGCGTGCTGTACTGGCCGCGGGGCAGAGTGTGGGGCGGCAGTAGCGCCCTCAACGCCATGGCCTACGTGAGGGGACACCCACACGACTACGACCGATGGCAGCACGACGAACACTGCGACGGATGGAGCTTCCAGTGCGTACGTGCGTGGCTGGGAGGGTGGGTGGGTACTGCGTATGCAGCCTTGAGTTGAAAAACTCTAGACGAGAAGTGTACTATTGGGGAACGTGAGTGACACTGCCTCACGCGCGCAAGCAAACGCATGCGCGCACGCGGGCCGCGCACACGGGTAATTTGGAGTGTAAGCAGTTTGGACGCTTTTACACATGGACACTTTTAGATTGCCATTGGGAGACACACCATCCCCCCCCCCCCCCGGCTAAACACGCTGCTGCTCTAAGAACACTAAGAACATTGGAGCGCAATCAATAGTATTGATTTCTCTGCTGACTGCCAACATGCTTTTGAGCATACCATTCGCTTGTGTTCCATTTCCTTGTATACCTGAGGAGCTCTTTAAAAGCCCACCCCCGGCTATGTGTCGTGTATGCACACGTTTTTTCCAACGCGCTTTCTGATATCAGACGTGCATTTCAGACACTGCCTGCCCTACTTCAAGAAGGCGCAGACGCACAGTTTGGCCACTCGGGACGACCCCTTCAGAGGGGACTCCGGGCCCTTGTTCGTCGAGCAGGGCCCATGCGAGAACCCCCTCCACCAGGTGACGTTTAGCTGCGTACCGCTCCCGCGCACGCACGCACACGCGTGCGTTAGAGTGTGGTCGTTTGCGCAGGCGTTTCTGGCGTCCGGGGAGCAGGCGGGCTACGGGCGGACGGAGGACATGAACGGCTACCGGCAGGAAGGCGTCGGCCCCATGGACATGACCGTGCACCGGGGCAAGCGATGCAGCGCCTCACAGGCCTACCTATGGCCCGTGCGCTTGCCTCTGTTCCTTGTTTCAGTGGTGTGCGGAATTCTAAGTCGTGAGAGAGGGGCAGCAGTGGAACAGCACGCGAGTGACTTTCGCTTGTGCGCTGCTGGAGCTAGCCCTCGTCATACCTGTAACCGGGTCTGGAAGAAGCGGGGGGGGGGGTAAACGACCGAATTCTGGGGGGGTGTCTGGAGCAAAAAGTGGGGGGTAGCTGGCCATTTCTTGAGTTATACTGGTACTTTTTGGTTAAAAATGGGTATAATTGCGTCTAAGCAGTGTTTTTTGGGCCATAGAACACTGAAAAGCACTGAAATACACCAACATTTACTCACTTTTATCATTTTAGTCAGAGTGAAAATCCCTTGGGAAAATTCTGGGGGCTGGGGGGAGCTTTGGGGGCGTTGAAAATAATGAGGGTGGTAACCCCCCCCCCGTTACAGGTATGGCCCTCGTGGATGTCGAAACCTGAAAGTGGGACGTGTTGGAGCTTCGCCCCCCCCCAGAATTTTTCCGAAAGTTTTCCAACTTATCTACAATTGTACAAAGTAGTGTACTTTTCACCTTTTTCAGTGTATTTTTGGCCTTGAAACAGCTAAATAACGCTATTTATATCCTATTTTGACGCATTTTTGACCTATATTTGACTGAAAAGTGCCTATTTAGACACTATTTCGGTACATTTTTCCCTTCTGGGACCCCCTCTCTCTTAAAATCTGCGTACCCCCCCCCCCCCCCCCCACGCTCCCCCAGAAGTCTCTCAGACCCCCTCCCCCACTTAAAAAACCCGATTACATGTATGCGCGGATTGGGGCGGGCGGGGTGGCATACGTGCTAGTAACCGTAGTCTGTGACCAGAATTTTCAACAGTCTTTCCAAACACACCAGTGTGTCACGTAAAGAGGGAGTGGTTTTCTTGCTGCTGCGAACTCGCTGCGAACGGCCGAAGCGGGCAGACGGGTTGACGGTGGCGCGCAGGTGCTGAGCCGACGCAACCTCGTGGTGAAGTCGGGCGCGCTCGTCGTACGCGTCCTCTTCGACGGCAACAAGGCCGTCGGCGTCGCCGCCACCAAGTTCCTGCGCCGACTACACAGGCGAGTGTGCTGTCAACAGTTGGTGTTTTTCGGCACCTTTTCGGCACGGTACACGCGACGCTGTCGGTTGGTGGGTGGATGGGTGGAACGTTTGCTGGCAGTCAGCCCGACAATCAGATGAACGCGCTGAACTCGGGCAATCTGCTGAACCTGTACGCGACACGCGAAGTCATCCTCTGCCTGGGCGCCATCAACACCCCTCAGACGCTGCTCCTCAGCGGCGTGGGACACGCCGACGCGCTCAGGGTCAGCCGACACCTTCACGCACCCCATTCCAGTATACGCCCCTTTGAGCGCTGACGAGCAGTGGCAAGTCCCCAGCCTCTGCTTCCATCCCCCTTGTAGAGCGTCTTGGGTGACCTGTTTCCCCCCCCCCCCCCCCTCCAGAAAGTGCTCGAACCCTACCCCAGGTCCAATTCCCAGTATGTCTACAACCCAAACTTCTAGGTTTGTGACCCCTCCCCCCCTGCCTGATCCGATTACAGGTATGGTAGAGACGGTGTCTTGTGACAGCCGGGACAGCTGGATGGTGGTGTTCAGTTCCACAACGTGCCGTTGGTGCACCACCTGCCGGGCGTGGGCCAGAACCTGCAGGACCACCTCGAGGTTTACGTCCATCAGGCCTGCACGCAGCCCGTCACCCTCTACGGACACTCTTCCTGGCGCTTCCCTGCCAACATGCTCAGAACGGGACTCCAGGGACGGTGGTCGTACGTACGCCCCCCCCCCCCCACCACACACCCACTAGACACGCGAACAACTGCTTGTTGAGCTCTTGAGCACTCGAGCCCATACCTGTAACTCGGGGTTTGGGAGGTCCCTCCCCCAGAGTTTGATGCTGGACCCTACACACACCCTCCCCCCCAGTTTGTCCTAAACCCCCAGCCAGCCCCCCAGACTTTTTGGAAACTCTCCACTACCTACTTTAATGAAAAATAAACGCGAGTCGTACAGTGTTTTTGAGCAAAAAATCGACACACTGCCTATATTGCGTTATTTACCGTGTATTTTTGACTAAAAATCGACCAAAAATAGCTTATTTTTTCCTTCCCAGACCCCCCCCCCACCTCCTCCACATTTTCACCCCACCCACCACCCCCTCCGGAAAGTGCTCGAAACCCCCCCCCCCCCCCAGGTCCAATGCCCGGTTAGGTATGCTCGAGCCTATGCAGACACACATGTGGTTTCAACCATCAAACCGGTTTTGACTCGTACGACCCTCGCCCCAGTGGTTCCAACATCGAAACGGCTTGGGCGCCTCTAGTCACCTGGAGAGCGGCGGCTTCCTGCGCAGCTCGGAGGGGGTGGCGCATCCCGACGTCCAGTTCCACTTCCTGCCGGCCACCGTGCACGACCACGGCAGGGTCGCTGGCGACCAGCACGCCTACCAGGTTCGCCCCTTCGTCGCCCCACAGGGACGCGATCAGACGGGCGGACACCCACGCACTGCTGACTGTGTGACCGGGGCAGACGCACGCACGCCGACGCCACCGAGCAGGATGTGAGTGCGACGCACAGGTGCACGTGGGCCCGATGCGGCCAACGAGCAGGGGCGAGGTGAAGCTGATGAGCAACGAGCCGCGCCACCACCCGCACATCATGCCCAACTACCTCTCCACGGAGCAGGAGCGCGTCGACTTCCGGTACCGACACCCCCCCCCCTCACTCCTCCTCACTCGAGTCGAGTCAATTTACCCCCCCCCCCCCACTCTTCCAGACCCGGTTTCAGGTATGCTGCGGCTCCAAAAAGTCACAAGTTTTAGCATAATACCGTAGCTATGCACAAATATGTGCCCGCAGCGCAACTGGTTGCTTCAAATACTGCAAAGTTCGAAAACACACCTGCGGCGCCAAACGTGCGAAATATGGCTCTCCAATAGACTTTTTTGCGGGAAACATGTTGTGACCCTGCCCCCTCCTGTCAGAGAATCCTGGATCCGCCAGTGCACTCGACTGTCTGTCTGCGCTTACACGCGTGTCTGTATCCCCCACCGAGAACTGGGGAGCGTGAACCCGGTGGGGGTGTCTTCTTCCCTGAGAATATGGTGTCTGTCCGTTCCCCATTTAAGACTCGCTTTTTGTAAAAACCAACCTGGTCCAACCAGAGGGTGGCACAATCCCCGAATTTTTTTTTGATCTTTTTGAAAAAAATGTTTCTAGACCGGAATTGAATGGGGAGTTCAATGATCAAGCCAAATTTTCGATTTTTACACCGCAACTTTTTTTATGGACAAAAAACCTTTTTTTGACTCACAATTTTTGGTACTTCCGTTTTTGGCCCATAACTTGCGATTTCGAGCTCGAAACTAAAACCTGAAGGCAGATTCGGAATCCTCGTGAAATTGCGCGTCTTTTTGGTGCCAAAATGGCGCAGGTCAAATTTGCGCACAAATACAAAAACACGCATTGAAAATCTGGTTGGATCAGAAATTTGAGGTGTTTCGCTTGCGGTTTCTGCAAAACCGGTTTGCGCACCACGAAACCCAGTTCAGATGAAAGCCCGTTTCCTTCTGCGTCGAATGAGCTATGAACGGTCAAATTTCGGGCACACGTCTAGATCGAAAATTGCACTTGAAGTTGTCGACTGCGCGACAAAAGTCGACTTGCTGGGAATCAAGTGTTGGGTATAGTTCTTTTTGGGCTCACCTCAGACTAAAGCTTTGGGTGGTCGCATGCGGGAACGGAACGTCTGCAAATTCCCCGTGTTTGACCATACCCCAAAATGTGGTCTAAATTGGTGTACTGTAATGAAAGTGTCACATTGTTCATGTTTCTCCACCTTGCTCTAGCAGCTTGTTTCGCATGCGGTTTCTGCAAAACCGATTTGCGCACCACGAAACCGAGTTCAGATGAAAGCCCGTTTCCTTCTGCGTCGAATGAGCTATGAACGGTCAAATTTCGGGCACACGTCTAGACCGAAAATTGCACTTGAAGTTGTCGACTGAGTGTCAAAAGTCGACTTCACTGAATATACAATAAACCCCATAGCCACTGGGAAGGGAAATCGTTTCATTTGGGCAGTAGGAGGGGGCTAGTTGTGACGAGGGGCTAATTTTGTGTGTACATACAATTTGGAAAGAACGATGTGTGGGAAAGCTTCGTTGGCACAAAACGGGTGCAAGGGTGTTATACATATGCACTCGGACTCACACACGTTTGTGCACCATCTTACCAATACTGCTCAGTAACTTCGAAATTCGTGCACACTGCACAGTAGCTTCAAATAAAACGTGTGGGACAACGCAAGGCTCTGTTGCATCCCTAAGCACATTATAATGCTAACCGTAAGACCGTGTTCCCAGTGTTCACACTCACAGCACTGTAGGAAAGATAACAGTAACGAAAGGAGTCTAGGTATGTTCCCACTGGCACTGCCACTTGCCAGCTGTAAACCACCCACACCCACATTTCCAGACTGCAGGCAACATAGTATTTACCAAGTACCAGTATACCTAATTCAACAAATGGGTAGCTACCCTCCCACTTTTTGCCCCAGTTGCACCCCCCTCCCACCAAAAAGTGCCATTTACCTCCTCCCCCTGTCCCACTCCTCCAGACCCTAGTTACAGGTGTAGCTCAGACCCCTACAAGGTCTGGCCGAGTGGGGGGGCTCAAAAGTGGTGGTGGGTAGATGTTCTGAATTGGAGTGTTTTTCAGGAAATAGCATTTTTGGTCAAAACAAGGTCAACATGCACTCTAAATTGCATTTCTGGTTGTTGTATGAGCATACCGTAACCTATGATAAGCACCTCCCTCATAACAAGTGCCCCCGCTTAGAGGCCATCCGAAGTTATAAGCGCTCACCCTTTGGTAAGCGCCCCCTCCCCTTCATAATTACCACCCCCCCCCCCCCCCCCTCGCAATTTGCCTCACACCGTGTAGTCTGAGGTGATCCCATGCAGAACTATAGACGCTTTTAGATTCCCAGCAAGTCAACTTTTGTCGCTCAGTCGACAACTTCAAGTGCAATTTTCGGTCTAGATGTGTGCCTGAATTTTGACCGTTCATAGCTTATTCGACGCAAAATAAAACGGGCTTTCATCTGAACTGGGTTTCGTAATGCGCAAACCGGTTTTGCAGAAACCGCATGCGAAACAAGCTGCTATGGCAGGGTGGAGAAACATGCACAACGTGACACTTTCGTTACAGTACGCCAATTTAGACCATATTTTTGGGTATGGTCAAACACGGGGAATTTGCAGACGTTCCGTTCCCGCATGCGACCACCCAAGACTTTAGTCTGGGGTGAGCCCAAAAAGAACTATACCCAACACTTGATTCCCAGCAAGTCGACTTTTGTCGCGCAGTCGACAACTTCAAGTGCAATTTTCGATCTAGACGTGTGCCCGAAATTTGACCGTTCATAGCTCATTCGACGCAGAAGGAAACGGGCTTTCATCTGAACTCGGTTTCGTGGTGCGCAAATCGGTTTTGCAGAAACTGCAAGCGAAACACCTCAAATTTCTGATCCATCCAGATTTTCAATGCGTGTTTTTGTATTTGTGCGTAAACTTGACCTGTGCCATTTTGGCACCAAAAAGACGCGCAATTTCACGAGGATTCCGAATCTGCCTTCAAGTTTTAGTTTCGAGCTCGAAATCGCAAGTTACGGGCCAAAAACGGAAGTATCAAAAATTTTAAGCCAAAAAAACGTTTTTTGCCCATAAAAAAAGTTGCGGTGGAAATATCCAATTTTCGGCTTGATCATCGGACTCCCCATTCAATTCCGGTCTAGAAACATTTTTTTTCAAAAAAATCAAAAAAAATTTCGGGGATTGTGCCACCCTCTGGTTGGTTTTTACAAAAAGCGAGTCTTAAGCCACTGCATCCGACTGGCGCGCGAATTGTTCGCCCAGCGGGCGTTCGAGCCGTTCCGGGGCGCCGAGTTGGCGCCCGGCGACGACTGCCAGACCGACGCCGAAATCGACGCCTTCGTCAGACGACTCGCCGACAGCGGTAGATGCACGCACGAAGGGGCGCACGCACGCACGCACGAACCTCTCTGCAGCCTCCCACCCGTGCGGCACGGCCAAGATGGGCCCCTCTTCCGACCGCCTCGCCGTCGTCTGCCCCAAGACGCTGCGCGTCCACGGCCTCGAGGGTTCGAAACCCGCCCTGTCGACTTTTTTATCCGCTTTTTCTATTGATTTTTCGCAGGCCTACGGGTGGTGGACGCCAGCCTCATGCCTAGTATAGTGAGCGGCAACCTCAACGCGCCCGTCATTATGATGGCCGAACGGGCGGCCGATCTGATACAGGACAAGCCGACGCTGCCGCCTGAAAGCCCCCGAATCTGGACGCATGGCAAACATGGTGACGACGACAACTTATGTAACGAGAGCAGCTAACCAAGAGCTGACTGGCCGCGTGCAGTGCCACTGCCATGCCAGCTATCGCTGGGGAAAACTGCACGAGTGATCGATGTGACGAGATCGACTATTCCACTGTTCGTGCTTTGGAGATGACCAGGCAAAAATGCATACCTGTGTAGGTCTGCAACTATCCAATCCGGTTTAGTGAAACTGAACGACAATAGTCATTGAAACGGTCGATTCCCATTGCTAACAGCAGGCTTGGGTAAAAAATTCCATTTTTTTTAAATTAAACCAAATTTTTTTTTTTTTTTTTTATTAAATGTTCTCAGATTCGTTTTGGAGGTCAAATCAATGGTGCAGAAGGTGTTTTAAGCATAGTAGAGTGTCAATAGCAGTGACCTAAGGCCTTAAAAGCCGTTGAAAGTGCATTTTGGTCAACTTTTTACTACTTATAGTTTTTCTTATTGACTCGGACTACGACTATGACTATCCAGACTTGGTTTTGACAGCCTCGGGCGCGTATGCACAGTCAAAAATCTAGCCTAGCATTTGCTTGAGTCTTGGAAGATTCGAGCACGCACATGTCTAGCCGTATGGACAGTCGAGCAAATGCTTCCGTCTAGAGTAGCGTCTACTCATTTTTAAGACTCAAGCTTAAGACAGCTCAATATCAGTCTAGGTTGTTTTTCTTGAACGCTAAATTGTAATTTTTGTTGTTAAAAGGGTTGGAGATGTGGGCAACAGCAGAGAGATATGCGACGCATGCGAGAACGCGAGTACGCATTTCCTTTTTGAATCTGCCGACCCGAAAGAGATGGAAAATTGCGAGCTACAAGCGGTAGCGGTATCGCTTCACTAGCGAATATCAGGCATAAAATCGCTCACATAATGGAAATGATATTAAAAAAAAAACTAAGGACAGTGGTCGTCCGCCTGGAAGTACAGTCGATTTTTTTTTGGCTTAATAATCTTAATGTTAACTTGCTTAGCTTGCTTAACTGGGTACACTTGTCCCTTGCATTTTCTTTGCTTTAATTGACTAAAATAGCTTTGGTTGTCGTCTGAAAGACTCATTTTCACTGCGAATGCTTAGTTTCAACGCGTTTTACAGTTGATACATGAAGAATAGTCATGTAAATCACGTTTTAGTTTCGAGCTTCTGCTTGACGTAGCGTCTTGAGCAAGCGTGTGCCGTGCTTGAACTGTGCATACGCCGCTTCAGTAGCATCTACTTCAAGTCAAGACTCAAGTTCAAGCAAATGCTAGCATCTCGAACTTGAGTCTAGAACTGTGCATACGCGCCCAGAACCTCCAATAGTGCTAATTATGGTTATTTAGCTCATTCAGGCTGCTACTACCAAGTAGGTATATAGGGTTTACACGCACTAAAACCGTCGTTTTTGCCTACTTTTTGGCACTTTTGAATGATTTTGACAAAGTTTTTTTTTAATTTAAAAAAATCCAGTTTAAAAAAAAACAACTTTAAAAAAATTGTTTTTTTTTATTTTTATTTTTTATTTTGCCCAAGCCTGGCTAACAAACAGCCCTGTATGCGAACGTGTTGTATCTCTTGTGACATATCTATAAATTCGCTTGCCTCTGAGCTCCGCCTGCTTATGCGAAGTAGCAGCGCCAACGGACACCGGGGCGTCGACACGAAGCCGCCGTCTGAGTCGTCATCGTTTGCTAGAGGCGCCCTCGGCAGCAGCCGGCCTTATGAGGCATGATACAGCTGAATAGAATAGAACGATTAAAACACATTTAGATTTATAACACTGTAGACTATCAGTATATATCACCTATACGGTGAGGCGCTCGCTACCCAGCCCGGCTGTACGGTGTCTAAAACGAGTAGGCCTCCCCCGTCGACAGAGCGCCTACGTACACCACGCGTGAGCGAGAAGCCGAAACTTGCCGCCTCTGGCTACCGCTACGCTGCTCGTCCGTCCTTTGGCTAGCACACTGAAATCCGCGCGCGATCCTGCAACTCGAATTCGCCTCAGGGAGCGCTGTCTCCCCACGGTGGCGAGAGACGATAAAACGCAGCGACACAGCGACGCAACGCAAAACTTCCCTTCGCCGCCGCAAGAGCCGACGTCTCTTCCGCCTGTCGCGACGCGCTTGTGCCGACGCTGCTTCGCCTGTCGCAGCGCGCTGTGTGGGCCGGCTGACGTCGACGTGACGGGCACTGGCGGATCCAGGATTTTCTGACAGGGGGGGGGGGCAAGCTCAAAATTTTTTTTGGGCTTAAATTTCAATTGGAGAGCTATATTTCGCGCGTTTGGCGCCGCAGCCCACTTTTTCGCATGTTTTTCAACACTTAGTAGAACCGGCAGTGGCGCCTCAAAACACACATTTTGCATTTTTGCGGTTCTTGAGGTTGTTTTCAATAGAACAAGTGAGACGTTTTGTTCAGATTTTCGAAATCGCGCCGCAGGCAAATTTTTTAATGCTAACTGCCTCATTCCTTGGAATTTCAAGGAATTTAGCATGAGTTGTGGCCAAAAGTATGCACAAAAGTGCGCGCCGCAGGCGAAAATTTTGCTTCCAACCTACATCTGAGCATTATTTTATTGGGCGAAACAGTCACATTAGGTCAGCCAGCTTGCATCCCTTGCCCCCCTTTACGTGCCTTACGCGCACCTCTACTTTGGATGGGCGAGCTGAACCAAAGTATAGAGTCAATACCTTAGTCCAAACGCAGTCGTCCATACACTACAGAGCCGCAGGCAAACATTTTCCGGTTATGAGTGCGTAAATCTATGGGAAATAGGCAGTATTAGCCCGATTTGTCCCTCTTCCCTCTCGTCTGAGCCCCTTCTGCCCCCTTTGCCTGCCCCGCGACGTTCTCTGCCCCCAACGACTGCCCCCTGCCCCTTCTCTGCCCCCAACGCCTGCCCCCCTGCCCCCCTTTGCCGACCATGACAGGTGGGGGCACGCCCCCCCCCCCCCCCCCCCCTTTGGATCCGCTAGTGGTGACGGGGCTGCCGACAG